>JANUSC010000788.1:0-34978 GCA_025200525.1 Camellia lanceoleosa
ATTTGGAGTAGAAGATCCCGATGTTGCGGAAGACAAAGGGAACCCTGTGATAGTATCGTCTAACCTGTCAAGACCAAGAAAATGTGGGAATTGCAAATGCATTGGGCACAAGTTTAACGGTCCTAAGGTTCGCTTAGACAACAAGGGTACTAACTCAGATGTAGATACACCCCACATAACTCCATCGTGAGTATAATGCGAGTCACGCCTGCTGGCACGTAAAATCTCGGTGGATCCAAGTACACCGCATATTAAGCAACGGCGACTATTTTTCGATGTTTCTCCGATTCCAAGCAAATTGTGGGGCAATACTAGTGTTGAAGCAAAGAAGCAGGAAAATGATTCAACACAATTGATGAGGTGAATCGTAATTGTATAATTTGGAGAAAGTAACCCAACGAACTCACATTTTATCTCCATGCCGATTGGTATATGAATTACGAAGTTACTTAAAGAGTTGTGAAATTATTTCATGTTTACTATGGAAGTATGGGTTTATTGTTAGTAAAATTATGGTGGGCCTATATCGACAAAGAACGTAAGAATTTTAAGTTGACAAGTTGAAGAAGAAAATCAAGCAATTGTGGTATTGGTTTGAATGCCCTAAAAGGATGAAGACTTCTTCGATGAACCGATGGTAACAAAGTAGAAAGTAGAAAGTAGAAAGTTGTTGTGTTGTTGTGTTGTCAGAATAAAGTAGAAAGTAGAAGGGAAAAACTACACGTGGTTACAATGTAGAAAGTAAGTTGTGTTGTTGTTCATGTCCTCTCTCTCGCAAACATTCTCGCCTTTTATAGCTATAAAATTCTAACGACCCCATGATCTCGCCAATTTCAGAATCGCTTCAGGTAACTTCAGAATCGCACGGTCATTTCGTATTGAAACCACATAAAAGCTTCACTTGTACCGCCGGCATATAATTGAAGTTGCCACCGTGCTCAGATCCTTTAGCCTTCCTCGACAGACACAGACTCCAATTGCTCATGTTTCCTCTTGAGGGTGGCCACTAAATCCATGAGCACCGCCAAGAATCGCCCAAATAAGTCGTGGCATGCAAGATTCAATGTTAGTTGAATGGAGCAAATTGTTGGGAGGATGTGGGAAAATAGGTGCAAAGAGGAATTTTAATCTAATATCCAATCATAATTTAGTCAAAATATGAGCGAACTTTTTTAAAAAAAAAGTAGTTCCCATTTTTTTTTGATTATAAACCCGAGATGTATATTTTGTTTTTGATATAAATAAGTTGTGTATTTTCACGTGAAATGTAGGACAACAATTGTGTTTAAGTCATTACAATACGTAACATTGAACATATTTTTATTAAATTACAGGGAAATTCAATATTTGGCAGAGTGTGATGATTCATAGTCGTAAGCAAGAATAAAGGAGTGGCCTAGTGTTGTGGTTCAAAGGCCCAGCTTTGCAAGGATTGTGGTTGTGTTTAGTGGACAATATTCTCCGATTTTTGTCTCATAATGATGAGGGACATGGCCCACAATGGTGAAAAAGGAAGGTCGACAGGAAGGCCAACATTTGGCAGAGTGGACTTGAAGATTCAAGTCAAGGGCGCATAATGCAGCTATGGTGTAGACGCAGGGATCATGCAATGTCACACAAAAACAAGATAATGGATAGCTTAAACTAACGATCTCCGCTTCTAGGCATTCCAAGTATACTAAACCTCCACTTCGTCTGCCGATCTCCCTTTTCTTGTGTTTATTTCATGGCCACCAACCTGCTTGAAACTTCGCCGACAGAGCAAGGCTCCTGCTTTGTCTCATGCTTCCTCCTGAAAGTATGCCTACTAACTCATAATGATGAGGGACATGCCCCACAATGGTGAAAAGGAAGGTCGACGGGGAACAGTCAATATTTGGCAGAGGGGACTTGAAGATTCGAAGTCAGGTGGCGCTATGGTGTAGACGCAGGATCATGCAATGATGGGCCACAAAAACAGTATACGGATATCAATACTAAACCTCCACTTCTATCTGTGGAGCTCCCTTTTCTTGTGTTTATTTCATGGCCACCAACTGTTTTAAACTTCTGTCGACAGAGCAAGGCTCCTGCTTTGTCTCATGCTTCCTCCTGAAAGTGTGCCCACTAACTCCATGACTGGTGGTAAAAACTTCCCCTATCACTTCTAGGTGACCCACATGCAGAGAGCCCACTTTCAGGTGGTGGACATTCTTGGCCACATGCCCTCGACAGTGGACCATCTGTCGACAGAGACTGGCAAAACTTGGTGCAAACAATAGCCCCCATGTTCAAGTTAAATATTGGAAGTGATTGACACCCCCTCCAATCACCACCTGCACCACCACCAATTCCCCCCCCACACACACACACACGTGCTGATTGGAGAAGGAAAAAAAAAGAAGAAATTTAAAAAAAAAAAAAAAGTGGCCAATCAGAGAGAGGGGGTCATGGGGCCCCCTTGTGGGGGTCCAAGTCATATGATATTTAACTTAACGAGGGCCATTGTTTGGGCCAATAGCAAATTTGTTAATACGGGCCCAAAACAAACATAAACTAGAGCCCAATATAAGAGCTTTTAAATATATCGCCCCATCATAAGCTATAAAAGACCCACTTTCAACTTCAAACCACTTCGCTTCTCTCGATTCAACTCCCCAGATCAGATTCTCCTTCTCAACCATTGCCGCTCAAAACCAGAGCACCACAAAACCCTAAGCCATGGCGCCAAAAAATCTCAACCATCTCCATCCGAGGAGAACAATGAAGACCTACTCCGCTTCCTGCATCTCTATCAGAGCACGACGCTTCCTCTAAAATTTGGTGCAACCCTATTGCCCAAAGACAAGCTCGCTGCTAAGGCTACTCTAGGCCCTACCTTCGCCTTACTTCCTGCATTTAGCTAGCTCCATACTATCCCCTTGGTAATGGTGAGAACCTTCTTCTCAACCAACCCGGATCAAGTGGACTAACTGAATGTCAAGAAAACCCACTCAGAGGGTGGAGGTCACCAGACTGATTGGCAAGCCGCCAGAGAATTGAAGGTCACGACGAAGTATGGAAGCACCAGGCATTGGTGAAGCAATTAGACTGCCGACTAAAATTTATGACGCGACAAGGGGTCGATTGTCGCTGCCAGATGCTTTTGGTCGCAGCCTAGTAACTCCCTACCTCAATTTTGGTATGATTTCCTACCATCTTAGATGTAGCTCACTTGATCGTCCCCCAATCTTGGGCAATCCAATTCATGCTCTCCTTGAGCCTCCAAAAGTGACATTTACTTTAAACACTGACATGTGCTATACAGATTTTGCCAAAAAATACCAAGGCAAGCCTGGTTCCCCTGTCGATGACAAAGAAAGAACTGCTTTTTACTTACTTTGGCTTTGTGAGTTTCTTTTTTGTGTCCCTAGGTACAAGATCACGAAAGAATACCTCCCCCTTGCCTTGTGTATGCAAGATGGCCAACTTATGGCTTTAGCCCCTTATCTTCTTGCCACCCTTTACAAGGCCCTATTTTCCTTTGTCGACAAGAAGATTTCTGGCAACTGTGGTGGCCCCTTCTGGCTCTTCCAGGCCTGGTTGTATGCCTATTTCCCTGAGGCACGACCTCCACCACCTAACACCTTGAAACCTGCTTTGTTACTCCTATGCCGAAAGTAACCGCTTCACTTATAACAAATGCAACCCATCCTCACTTTCACAAATCATCTCGACCATGTTTTACAACCTTCCTTCGCAGAGACCTTCCCACCAGACATGCCATTTCAAAACTTTGAATTCTCCTCCAAGAGACTTCGCTCCTCTTCACGCACTCCATCCGATTTACACAATGACCAAGTCCAAGAACAAAATGAGAGTTGGAGACACATTCTCACCTCTAGACATGTCTTGGTTGGTCGTTCCAGATCCTCCGCCAAGCTATCCAAATTGCAGCTTTGAGACATACCGTCAATCAATGGTCCAGTAATTTGGTCTTTCCTGTGCTATCCCTTATCCTTATTTCCACCCAACCATCCATGAGGAGATTGGGTCCAATCCACTTCAAAGATCCTACACAAGTCAATCCATTCTCACAGAGAACACCAAACTTTTCCAAGATTTTGGCCCTTCTTCTTCAAACCTCGCTTCGACCGCTTTTGACCATTGGTGGGGACTTATGTCCGCCATTATTTTCATAAGCCACTTGAAAGTCAGCTTTAACGATACTTGTCATATTCAGTACGCATATCCTCGCCTTCCAAGCTTAAGGCTACAGTATCCTTCCTTCATATACTTCAGATCCCTGACTGTGTCATGCAATTTGTTTTGTTTTTTTCTCTAAAACACTAACTTGTTTAACCTTGATACCAAAATTGGGCCTCATGAACCATTGGTTAGGGACCAACATAAAGGCAAGGCTCCAATGGATGCAACTACTCGCATAAACACCCCTTCGCCCAAATTAATGCCAGACTTTTTGCGTACCACAGCATGTATACGAGAGGAACTACCACCAGCATTCTCGCCGAGACAGAGGTCACAAATAAGAAGAGAGAAGAGCCTTCCATCGCTCCCCGCCTAAGCATGCACTCTAAGTGAGTGGATATCCTCTCACCAAATGCTTGGCCAAACTACATCAAATCCTTCAGTAGCGCTCTACTAAGTAAGCCTTCACTTTACATTTTTACATCATCTCAATTTCCATTCACGCCTCGATCGATCACTTACTTTTGTGCAGAGAAAAGAAGGAGATTACTCATCTTGCCGATGATGACGATGCTTCCACTTCTCCTCAACACATTCATCAAATTCCCAAATTCCATCAAAGAATGTACCCACGTAACCCATTGTACAACCAACTCCACCACCACCAAGCATC
Source organism: Camellia lanceoleosa (assembly GCA_025200525.1). Lineage (NCBI taxonomy): Eukaryota > Viridiplantae > Streptophyta > Magnoliopsida > Ericales > Theaceae > Camellia > Camellia lanceoleosa. Next base: position 4,841 of record JANUSC010000788.1, read on the forward strand.
GCAACAAACTTCCTTACAACCTCGCTTCACACTCTTCGCCACAAAGAATCTACACAATCTGTGATCACAACATCGCTCCACTTCTCAACACATTGTCCTTCTGCTCTAGCCCTCAACCATCACCATCCAACCCTCCAATTCCCAAACTTCAAACAAAGAATCACAGAGGATTGAATTTGACATTTCAATCAACACCCAATCCTCTCCAACAGATGACAACACAAAATCCCTCAACCGTAAGTTCACCACAACGAAGGTAAATAGAATTACAAATGTTATCGCTTGTTTGGGGAAAAAACTTCTTTAAGTAATCGTATTGTTCTCCAATTTACAGGATGGACATAATACAGACTCATCTCCACGACCAATGGGCGAGATGTAACTTGAAGGTCCTCATGACTATCCCCTCGTTAGCAAGATTCAGAGAAAGAGCTCAAGGCGCCGATGTCGCCATTTCATCAAGATTAAACAACTCGCCCCGATGCCACAACCACAAATTAACAAGGCCAACCGTCATACAAGACGTTATCGTGATGTACTACCATTTCCAACCTCATCCTATTTACTCTTTATTACTTTCAAGCATATATTCTCACCAAACCATTAATGTTCAAAGGCCATCGGTCTATCGCAGGATATTTGGGCCAAGTTTCTATTCTTCAACAAGATCTAGACGAATATCCCCATTGCCTCAAAGGCTACATCCGCTTGATGTCAAACTCAACAAACCTTAACCACCTTCATCAACCTCATTAACACCCCGCTTGAAGAAATCATTCTCCACAAACCTGATGAAACCTTGGCCCGTCTTTCTGCTGTTGTAAACCTCTCCCCTAATCCTTTCAACCCCATTCAACTAAAGCAATTGGCCAAGATCATCACGGAATGGCCAACCCTTTCAGAGATGGTTCAGACTTGCTCAAGGATATTCAAACCAAAAAGGATTTCCTAAACGAAGCCCACACCATATCTACTTCACTCAAACTAAGCCAAAGAAACCTCTCGCAGCATTCTTCAAAGAACACTCAAAGACTTGAACTTGAGGAAGCCAAACTCATGGCGTAACTTGCCTCGTCCCAAGAAAGAAAGGCTCATCCGCAGCAAAGAATATGACCAAATTTTAATGAAGAAGCAAGGATGATGCTCTCCCAAATTAGACATCGCTCGATCCATTCGCATAACTAAAGCCGAAGTTGACCAAGCCCAAGCCATGCCGGCAGATGCTCAATCGAGTGGGGTGTTCTAGCCGCTCGCTCCCAAATCGTAGGCTAGTTTATGGGTCAAGCATGCTCATTTCGTTGTCAGCTCATTGCTTCAACTCGCTCGCTATATATGTACTCACGCCGCTATATGGGATCAACGAATAGCCTTAAGTCTCGTCAGATATTGGCCTTTTTCCAATTGTTTGAATGATGTTTTGGTGTGCTATATTGGAAGTCTGCTGCTAGATTGGGGAAAGTTATTGGAGGTCTGCTGCTGGCCTTGTTGTAATTGTTGGTCTGTTGCTGGAGTTATTTTCTTTTTTTGGAGGTTGAAGGATCGTGCTCAAGTCCGAATGGAGGTTGAAGGTTCACGCCAAGTCTCAATGGCGGCCGATGGTCTCAAGTTTGTTCATGCCGCCTTGGAGTTTCATCTGCTGCCCTGTTATGCGGTTTTCTCGAGGATGGGCTTGGAGTTACATTCTTATTGTTTTCCTTCGCTTTTTGTTTCTCTTCATTGGTCTTCATAACTAGGAGGTTGGACCTTTTTTAGCTCCAACCTCCTCTTTCTTGATGTAGCATTGACACCTTGTATGTGCTTTTCATGAATACAGTTTTTTGTTTTGCCGAACAAAAAAAAATTGAATATCAATACTCTGTGTTTTTAATGGTCTGTTGTATGGTTGTTTTTATTTTTTGTGCAATTTTTCACCGTTTGTGCATTGTTATGAAGTAATCAATTCCCCTTCAAAGTGCATTATAGTCACCGCTATTTGTTTGTTCTGTGGCCTTTTTTTTGCTTTGTTTTGGACAAAATCATGGCATTGACAAAAATCAAACAAACATAATTGATGTTGTAAAAGCGAACAAACATTACTACTTTGAACTTGCATTGTTTGTTGGACAAATATCACATTGCGGTTGACAAAAATTACTATATTCATTTGGGCAAATATGACATTGCATTGTTTGTTCTGACTCCATAACATTGGAATTATGTGTATGACATTACGCATGTGCCATTTATAAAAGCAAACAAACATTACTATACCCCTCGCTTGTTCCAAATTCCAAACATTGGAATTATGTGTACAATCAATACGCAGGGAAATTAGTATTATCACAAATGACCTAAAAAGTTGTCACGATGTCGATGCAAGAATCCAGCTTGTGGTTCGCATCGAATTATCGTCAGATCGGGCAGCCATGATAAAATCGCCAGATTTGTTGTAATTGCAATCAATCACATGCACGAATGATACTACCATCTTTGTATTGTTCACATCCATAATGAAGTCAAGCAAAGAACTTCCGCGCATGTATGATGAAACTATGTACGTAAAGTTTAATAACACAAATCGTATAAGCATAAATGTAGGAAATAAACGGATTTATTTCGCAATTGAAATTAAGCTGCATCAATGTACCTTGTGTGGACCGGGTATATCAGTCAGATGTACTTTATCACAAACATCCCACAATGAAAAGTGCTACAAATGAAATGTAACATTCTGGCCAGAAATATAAGGTGTTTGTTAAATGAGTGATTCAGAGTGAAGTCAACGTGACGCAGGTTTGTGCATTACTCGTCCCAAATTGTAATGGCCTTTGTTCTAACATGCGACGCCAAAGGTACGCACGCTTCACAAAGATATTCATTTCCAAACAGAAGTTGCAAGAAGGCATGCATTGTTTGAACTCGCTGCGTAATGAGAGGGTTAGTTTATGTGAAGGATGACAAGGTTGAAGTAGATTTGTGAAATCCAAAGACGACATACCAACATATTTGCCGCTGCTCAAATTTTGTTGGTGTCCAAAGGTGGCGGATGCCAATGAGTCAAATAGGTACGCCACACGGTCTACTATATCTATTTTAGGCACAACCAATGTACTCTCTATAATTGAAAGGCATGTAAATCGCACATAAACACAAGTGAAGACATTGTTTAGAGGGCATGCTAACATGTACGAACTTTCATATTTACATTGACATTCATGTAAATGGGATCGACATTCATATTACCGACGCTCATATTAAATCTACTCTTCAATGGGATGGACATTCATATTACCTTCTCGACATGCATCAAGCACCCCAAAGATATCCGCTATGTCCAAAATATGATTTGACGATATTATCATGGTTCAGAGGTTGAGTTTTTGATTTAGTATCAAAGTCCGCATGTTTAGTGTGTAAAGTTCAACACCAAAGTTTTCAAAATATGTCTTCGCAATACACAACCGACCTAAAACACTTACTTACGACACATATATCGAAAGTACCACGCAAGATGCCTCCCGTTTTGTGTACTTGCCGCTGTCCGTTAGTCAATTGAACTACCAAGTTGATTGGCGAACATTGTAATGCATCAGCAACTTATAAATAAGGTTTGCCATTTGTTTAAACGTAATAAAATAACAATGTCCCTACATGGATGTCCATCATGCTAATATAGTGGAAATAACATTGTCGATGGCACGACTTACAAAGGTCGGATAGCCATGCCCTCGTTTGAGCGCATGCATGTCACGTCACAGCACATTCGCAAGGCATTTCATGCAGATTCATAGACACGCATAATGTCCCTACATTAAACGAGACATCAACCAAGAAGAAGCAACCTACAGCCTCTAGTAAAACTTAAACGATTCCGCTTAACTGCATAAACATAAGATTATTTTTTTCTGTTGTACAACTATGGCAGATATTCCTGATTCTACTAGTCTCCAATCCAATGAAGATTAGTTTTCAGTTTTAAAAGAACAAAATGAAAAGACAAAGTTTTAGATATTACAACTTATGACATGTCCAATAGTATTTGCTAAAATAATATGTGAAAATTGAAATGCTCATTTACAGGTCAGCAAGTTAAAAAAAAAAAGAAACACATGTTTTTTACAAACTGGAGCCAACAATATCCCAAAATGATCAAAATGGAAAATGTAAGCAGAGTAGAAGAAAATAGCTACGGAAAATTGCACTTCATTATAAGTTTTCAAAAAAATTTGCAATTCATGGGTAAACTTTATTAAGTTTCATATTTAAAATTATAAAGGTTTCCATGAATTTGTAAATATTTTTGTGAAAATATCAGTGGTTTGCAATTTTCCCAATAGGTAGATGTGTGCAGGATAAGACCAAAAGAAGAAAACTTCAGCGAGGAAATTTAGCCACTGATCTTTCCCTAGCCCACTGCATTAAATTCAAAGAAAATCCTACATGCGACATCGATAAACCCATCATAAACCCATCAAATCATAGAGAATGAAAAATTAAAGAACCGATACCTACAAGAATCAAATAAACATAGCACTATTACATGAAAATTGTGGAAATCAAACTTATTTCACAAATACTATGGAACAGTTAATTAAGTAGTACTAAACTCATCCGCATCTTTCATTTTTTTCTGTCCAAGCACAGAGTCAACAACTTCATTTTCGTCACGATAAAACCTCTATGCTCTCCAAAGGTCATCAAGTCCTATCAATATAAACAATCAAGTAACATCAACTCCTATTAATATAAACAATTAACTAACTCACCACTGCTCGTAAATTTAATTTGCAAAGTACATAACACATCCTTATGCATCTAAAATTGGTGAAATGATGTTCAACCCGTGAACGGAACCGCTTGTCCAACCTGCAGCTTTGGACAGACTTTGTCCAAATCAAGAACACAAGTGTACAACATTTGTTACCGCAAACTTGCAAGAGAATCACAAATATTAAAATACAACACAAATAATGGTTCAATTATGATCAAGAATGTCGCCGCATCAATTGGTAATGAAACATACGAAGGTGAAGTGATGTGGCGACTTGGGAATTTTTTCGCAGAAGTCGAGTACTCATTTTGCTATCGCATCTAATGCATATCCCCACGCTGCCGCTTCAACACCTCTTCCTCTTCCTCTTCCTCTTCCCTTCATGTGCTCATATAATTTGTCCCGCCCCAATGTTTGGGCAACCTTACCAAAGCAGAAGGATGCACATTGTCCGCTTTCCTCGCATTGGTGGCAAGGTTTGCAAATCATCAAAGGAAGATAAACTCAAGTAGCAACGCTCTTGATGGCCGTAATCAACCGAAGAGATTTGCTTTCTTCGCTATGATGTTTCCTCCAACGCAAGGCCACGTTGTTGTGCATGTCCCCAACTTCTGGACGGTACGCGAATCGCCCATCGTGCATATCAATTATCTCATTCGACAACATGCCATTCACATAATTGTCCTCCCAATCCACCCCCTGTAAATCTTGAACATTACCCTCATTTGGGCTACCATAATAATTTGGGAAGACCACGCCGCCATCATGCAACTCAACTCCCACGGTAGGGTCAAAACCCTTTTCCTCTACGCGAGGCAATTGTGTTGTTTCCAATAAACCCGCCAAAGACTTGTCGTGATCATTTGCTTCATTTCAAAGAATATGTGTCTGCTCATTAAACGGTTGTTTGCCGACAATATAGTCAAGAACCACTTCGCTCAAGATTCCTTTCTGGCCAAAGAATGCTCGAGGATATGTTAATGTTACAATTTCTTTCATTCGACTCCACCTAATCACACAAACACATACATTAAGTTACTACCATATTTCATCCCCAAGTAACCTCTGTGAACTGTGCGAAGCATGTGTACTGATTGCTTTTGCTTACCTTTGCATTGTCAATAAATTTCCTTCCTGAAATTGAGCAACATGTCCCTTTATTTCCGCATTGCTCAAGCACTTGCTTCATGGTTTCCTTGAGTTCACCAATGTCGGTCTCAACCTTGCTCAAACGAACATCATCAATCCGTGGTTTCGCTTGTTATTGACATGGTGTGTGTCAATTGCGCCATCAATGTCGCTGTTTTCCGCTTTTGTTGGAGGAAACTCCACCGATATAGTTGTCAAATCGATTCAAATCATAAATGAAAATGGTAATGCATCAATCGTTAATCGATCTCAACCGTGAATCGTAAAGTTTCGGTTCGCTTAAGTTGCACACAACGATGTGTACACACTTTACATATTAAATATATCTAATAAAAATTAATTACTCCATTCATCTCAAATGAAAAAAATTTTGTTGTAAATGATGCTCATCCGTGTGGATAAAAACTTCACGATCCCATGTTTACCACTTTACCTTTTCCCAATTACATAAACAAAGAGAAATTTTCAATTACTTAACTAACAATAATCGAACGACAATGTTTTGACCTTTTTACAAGGTTAAAAACCAAAATCTTCAAGCTTTTCCAAAATCGACTTCGTGGCTTCACCAAAATTCATTTCATAACTAAGTAGTACATAAAATTGAATTTGTAAGGCTACAACATCGCCCACATGGGAACTTAATGTTTTCGCCCAAAAGTTCGAAAGTATTTCAGAGTAAATAGGAGGGACAAACAAAATATGACATACGCTTAAGGAATGGGTCACCGCTTGTCACCGCTTGTCACCTAGTCATAGGAACACAAATTGCCTCACACCGTTATCCATAACACGTGGGGCAATGTCAAAATGTGCGTAATCTAATGGGTTGATTACCTCATGTTGCCGCAACATTTGCTTCCTTCCCATACGCCGCCTCCTCCGTGATTTCTAGCATCACCCCAATCATTTAGCCGAGGGATGGAGCGTAGTAGCCGACGATTTTACAGGAGGGCAAAACGATCCAAGTAAAATAGCTGCATTATAAGGGGGAAAAGATATTTACTATACACTTCCGACCAAAATAATCCGTATTCGCTAACAATGCATACAACTTACAACACAATCATATGTATGTGTTTATGTGTCTCGATGGCAGAATCCCCATGCAGTTTTCCGGTTAAAAAGATAAGCTTTTCGTGGTTAAAAAAAATGTGGCCCGTGACAGTATATTTGTCATGCCGCTCAATAATGTAAGTTTGTAGTTCGCAACGATCGCCATTTTATTGAACCATATGCACAAAGAATGGATGAAATATGTAATCGATGGTACAAACAAACAACGGTCGACATGCTACCATTAGAAGGAAAACACATCCAGCTTGCTCACAATAACTTTCATCTTATACTTCCAACACCTTTGACAAGGTATTGCAAAGGTCACTTTTGCCCAATTACATGCCCCCATACCGGCCACGCCCTTCACGGATGAACGAACGACAAAGCCTGCCGGCCATTGTGGTAGGACACAACATGGCCCCCAACACGCATACAAGAACTTCCGCCAAACTCATCATCCGCACCATCACTCTCAACGATAAACTCTCAACCGTTCAAAGGAATGATTCCCTTAATAGCCCAACCTCTTCAGAGATATTGGGATATGCATCTATTGAACCAAAGGAATCGCACGCCATTGCCTTTCTCGACCGTATACCCAATAAGACATGCACTTCTCACGTGAGCCTCAGTGACGGCCATGAACAAATAATCTAACACGCAGTCGAGATCAAGTTCTGCACCAACCATTGGCACATGTTGTGATCTATACGGTACACTTTAACCCGAGGAGGCCACCAACCCAATATCAATGATCGCTTTTGTGCTTTCACATACGGTTCACGATATCAACAATTGACTTCAATGATATGCGGACTTGCATTTTACTCGCAATGTTATTAACGTGAACATTAATACAAAAATTAACCAACATTGTGTCGATAGCGTGTCCTCCCCAAATGCGCTATTTAAAACACTAAGCACCTAAGTACCTTTGCAGATTTCTTTTGCAACTTCTTCGCCCAGCCTTGGCACTTGCCTTAGCCATGTCCTCAAACCTCTTCTTCTCATCACAGGAGTTCCTTCCACCTTTCCCCAATATCCTTTCGCTCAGAAGTGTTACACTAACGTGACGCACATACAGACAAATAGGAGTCAGAAGTCCAAAATAATTGTCACCAAAAGTTGTATCACTCAAATGTGTGCACATTTTCGGTATTTACATATGTTTGCACATACAAATTACTATTTCGCATACGCTTGAAATAAGAACGGATATGGAATTTTACAAATAATCGGAGTTTATAAGAACATGCAATATGGCGCCTATGATCGCCGGAAATCGCCGAATGCGACACAATAGAAGCACATGACCGTGTGCGATGGAATAGAAGTCCATACTTTGCTATCACAAAGAAGCCACGTGTTTCCATCACGGTACTCTACTTACTACATGTCCGCACACCAACCATATTCGGTCCGGTTGTTCTGCTTTCGCCTTTCCTTGAATTGTTGTCGTCGCAACCATTGTCAATTTCAAGCGTAAGTATATGTTAGATATGGATGGATATATATACATATATGTACACAAATCGCAAACATTGACATTTAGGGACCAATTTTTGACACAAACAAATTTTGTCCCAACTACATAATAATACATCCGTAATGTCCAATTTTGGTTGCTAAAAATATAAGAGTAATATTAGAGATCATGACAATAATATCATGAAATGTATCATGAAAATTTTTTATCATTTGATTAGCATTGATTAGTGTATGGTATTTTATTGTGTGTATAATCCAAAGGTGGAGAATCTTTCATGATCATATTCATGATATTATTTTCATGATTCCTAGCATTACTCAAAGTATAATAACCACATCATTTCAAGAATAACATTATAAATGGTCCAAATTATTTTGGCCCTTACTTTTGGTCTCTAAAATCTTAATTTCTTGTGAGTACAAACAGAAATGTGCACAGGCGCAAGCTATGAGTTGAAAATATGTAATGCAGAATTGTGCAAAAATACTGTCACACGCTTCGACGAGAGGATTCAGACAGGAGCCGCTTTTGAAGGACAATCGATCGAACTCAGAAAAATAAATGGTCCAAGTGGCCGCTTTCGACGAGGGGGCTTGTGAATGTCAACCCTTTCGATTCGTGAACCTTGCCACTTGCCTTCAATGTGTTCCTTTGCTCAGAATAAATATCAACAGAATGAAATTTTTGTTCAAGGCCAAATTACATCGGTGGTATGCTTTTGTGCATTCTATCATCTTCGCTTGCTAACTTTAAAGTTAGTCAATCTTGCCTTGCCATTTAAAAGTTGTGCCATTTTCGTGAAAATGGTAACGCTGCTTTCGCTGTCACCAAAATTATGAACTCAAGTGGTTTAGTATAACTCAAAGGAATTATGGATTTCACAAATTTTCCGCAGAATACGCAACATGTGGCCTATGTGCACATATTCTGGTAACAAATCGACACGGTTTTAGTCCATTACACGCAATTCATGGTGCAATTTGAGGCTATCGCAAGTGTGTCAAACTCAACTCGCACAACCTCGTGATGGCAGGACATAACGGCACAATATGCCATACACGTAATGCATCGTGGTATTTAGTAGGTACAGGAAACATAACCTTGCAAACCTAACAGTATGAAATACTGAACGACATAAACTCACAGTTGCTTCGCATTGTCTGACATGTCGCCCATATCCAATTACAATATTTCCTGCAAAGAATTTAATGCAATATTCATAAGGATGCGTAAAGAACGCATTCAAATTGTAACAAAACGAATTTGATCACAACAACTTACAATCAATCTGACTATTGAGTCGCACGACATTGTACGAAAGTGGTACTTTTCGTATTTTCAAGTACGATATGTTGTGGTTAATTTATGCAGATATGGCATGCCACCGCTTTTACTTAAAAATTAATTGCCCATATGTTGTACTGCTTTATAGTATTTACGACTTGAAGCCGTAATCAACAACCAATGCGCACACTTGGAACAGGCCACATCGACATTCAACCCAACATCACCCATACGCAACTTACCTTCATGCAGAGAAATAAAAACCGATCGCGACCGAACGAAGACCGCTTTGTCACTATGGAACTGCCAATGGCAATATCGCTTGTCACCCGTGTAGTTTGTATACCTAATCGCACGCCCGTTTCAATGACCTAAGGAGGAACAATTTATTAGTTGAGAAATGGTAATGTCGTGAAAGTGGAACACAAGAGGTCATAATAATAATGTGCTCCAAAATAAAAATAGACAGACTCACACATGCCCGAGAAAATGGTGATCATATCACGGGCGACCGGGCGCAATGAAATGGAGAGACAGAGAGAGTGTGTTATCGAGGTGGACAAAGAAACCGAAATGGAGAGAGAATGAGGGACACCAAAGTTGTCAAATTTGTATGTGGAAATGGAAATGAGTTGGTGAGATTAGAAAGGCTACGGCATGTGGGTCATCATGAAAAGTAATCAGATCTGGGAAGCTGCCATGACTTTGGTTTTTGTTCCAAATTTGGGAGGGAAACTAAACGACGTGACACTACATAAGGCGGTGGCAAGTTGGGAAAAACCAACAAGTCAAACAATTATTACTATTCACAAAAAGTCAAAAATTACGCAACACAACTCAATTATAATTTTCCTTACACATTAATTTATACAATTTTGTAATACACATTTTTCCATGAAAGTCAAAAAGTTAACCCAAACATCCATATTTTTTTTCTCAATTTTTTCGTCCACAAAGACAAAAATTGCATTCTATTAGTCCAACTTTTTTCCTCACTTTTTAAATAAAAATAATTGTTCTTTTTAACTTTTTGTGAAATATGGGTTCCGCTTATGCTGGGGTTGAAATGATGTGTGAGAGATGATGTGACTTAAAATAATGTGATTGAAGTCAAATTATCGAAGTTTTTGACTTTTGGCTTTTGTAAACATGCCAAACCAAATTTCTACAAGGTGGTTACGGTTGCTATTTTTATGTTATTTACGATTTTCTTATTTTTTAAAATTAAATTTTTCGTGTTTTCAAAGTAATAGATTTTGTTGTACTTGGATATGATGTTTGTGATAGGAAATTTGCACTGATTATATGTTTGACGTGCCAATTTATGTTACTATTAATTTTTTTTGCTGATTTTTTTAGTTTTTGTTTATTTTTCAGAAACGAGGCGTAGCGTAAGGTAGGGGAATGCGAAGTTAAATTTTCGACCTAGAAATTAAAATTAAAATAGTAGTACAGGCCGATGAATAAAATTTCGTCAAGGGTAAAATTTTGATCCGACTGGTCAATCGTCAATCGACTAACAATACATGCTGATGACAATCCCCGTTTATGCAGGGCGCACAAACAGGGCAAACTGTGTCAATGATGATACAAAGGATGGCGTAACGCCCTCAAAATAATACATAAATCCCATTATATTAGACATGCAATGGTATAAAGAAATCAACAGCTTTTCATTCATCAGAGTAATTTACAACAATATTACATGTTAACAACAAAAGCAAGTGCCCTATAGGCTTACAAATTTTCCAAGTTCACACTTGGTTTCACAAAAGAAGAGTGCTAACTCTATACAAAATAAGCCCGTGGCTTGATGTACATGTAATACAACAAAATAATCAAAACTAAGAGTCTTCAACTCCCACATCCATCCAAGCTATGTCCTCGAGGTGCCATGCTACTTGTACCAAAATGGTGTCCCATATAGGGTGAGCCAACGCCCAAGACAGATATGCTAAACACAATATGAGCAATAACTAAGACATCGCTAGCTCATAAATGTTCGACACTATAAACCAATCCGTGACACATTTCCGCTATATGACCACAATATTCATATCTCATTTCATTTTTCGCTTTCATCATTTTCTAAATTTGACATCGACGGCCCCGAACCTGGCCAACCACTTATAAGGGACAGTGACTCATGTTAGACGCTTCCCGCTTTACAATAGATAAACATACTAGTTGTATCAACATCTGAACAGATAAGCATACAAGTCAAGCTCAGATTTCAACAGATAAGCATATTAGCTATATCAACACTTCCAAAATCGGGCAACTAGACTTGGTTCCTAAGCTCAACCAACCGCCCAAATTTAGGATAACAGGAAGTACAAGAAGTACATTACACAGATCAAAGGTAAACCAACAAATCTATATAACAAATCGAGGAATCATAATCCCAATGTATTATGAATACACAAATATTGTGCATTGCATTGATAGTGTTGTTCGCCCGTGGGCAATCAGGGACCCGCTTTGAGAATCAATCAAGAATGTGTACAGCTCGTCAAGCATTACATACCTATGGAAAATCACGCTGACCTAATATCGATAACTATCCGACGGAGTAGTTTTCTTTCAACTGCTAACTATAACACCATCCCATACTTTCTCGATATCCGATCGATTGATTTTTACAGTATGATATAATCAATAAATCATAAAATATGAACGGTTCAGATATCAAGATTGGGCCTAAAAGTAGGCCCAATCTCTCGCAAGGACGGCCGCAAGGAGGGGCTTGCAAGGAGAGGATCCTCAGACGGGAAAGGGGGTCCCAATCTTTATTCATACAAGATTTTGTTAGTGATTTTTGGGTTACGACTAAAAAATTAAAATAAACATTGTTTGGTTTGTTTTGGGGAGAGTTGTTTTTATAAAAATTTTGGGGAGAGAGTTTAGAAATTTCTTTGGTTTGTTTGGTGTATTTTGGGAGAGTTGTTTTTTGGGAGTTTGGGATGATTTGATATTTTGGGAGAATTTGAGTAGATGTGTATGAGAGAAAAAGTGATTGGGAAGGAGAGAGGAGAGAGAAAAAAGTGATTAATTGATGCGTAAGAGAGAGAAAGTGATTTAGAAATGTTTTTCAGAAAAACTCAAACCAAACAATTTTTTAGAAATTTTTTTCTTCAAAACTCGTCTCCCAAATGCAAACCAAACAAAAATTTTCGTTTTCCCGCTCTGCTATACAGGTTATACAGAGTATACACCTCAATCTCATTCTGCTTCGCGAGCCATAGCTCGACCGCGACCACCATCGGCTGTAGAGAAGGAATTTGTTGACGATAACGTGGGCTTTCAGGCCATAGATGAACCAGGTTCGTCCTCCAAATGCTGGAATCAAGAAGTTATGGGTGTGATTCACAAAATAGATTTGGAATTTGGAAATTAGGGCTTCCAAAATTACTCATTGAAAAATAGGGCTTCAAAATTACGGCTTCCAAAATTAGGGCTTTGAAAATTATCATGCAGATAGATAAATGGTATGCTTGAAAAATGTGGCACATATTGTGACGAACATTTATGCATGTTAAAGTATACATTTTCCAGAACGTAGTATGAATACGCAGAAACTGATCCAACATAAAATGAAAGGATCACATCTTTGCAGAACATAGTATGATTATGCAGATTGATAATTAGTTGAATGAATGCATATAATTGTGTAATTTTCAATGTGATTGATAATGTGATTTTGCTGAATTTGTTGTGAATCACGCATGAATTGTTGTAATGAACCGCTATCAACTAATGTGTTAGTCAATGGACTTGAATTAACTATTATCAACATTGATAACTATTATGAAACCGAACTTAAATGTTCATAACTATTAATGAAGTTGTTGATAAGTATTTCAGGTGGTTTGTTCAAAATCACATGTGTCATTTGTTCATAACTATTTCAGCTTGATAACTATCAATCACAGCCTCCAACAATCAGCCCATAATCATTTCACGCCAAGATGATTTGTTGATAATAGTTGCTTAACATGTGTGATTGATAATTTACTTCACATTGAACTGATATGTTTGTAAACCGCCATGTTTGTTCAGATTGAAAATGCTATGTGTGTAACATGTGTGTAATTAATCACAGATGCTATGTTTGAAATCGCCAGATTTGTTCGGGCCAAAATGCTATGTGTGTAGATTGAGTCATGATGTTTGTTCAAATGCTATTACCAGCTTAGTCAGGTAACCTCTGCAAATGCTATTAAACATGGCGCTTGAACAAATAGATGTTTTCAAGAAAGACACACTCTCTCCTCAAATTAAACTAGACCTCGCTATTAACCCCATCAAATGTACATAGCAGAGCACTACAACTTTGTCATGTATGCAGATTTAAAACATGGCTTCTTCTTCTAACATTAGCAACATAAGAATACAAACGAGGCTATGCAATTGGGGAAGAACCACGCCATACGATTGTCGTAACAATGAGAATGGAAATGAAGGGCGCTTGTTCTTTGTTTGCCCATCAAAATATGTAAGTATGTATTGGAAATTTTAATCCTTTAGTAGTGACAAATATTTGTCGATTCAACTAACGATTGTCATGCATTGTAGAGTACCACTCCCACTCCCCATTGCAATTACTTCAAGTTCGTGGGTCAAGATGATGAAGACGTTACGCCCGTAATCCCTTCCAACACTAGAGCTGGTGATGCTTTAACAGTAGAACACTTCAACGATATAAAGACGAGGCTTCATGACTTTGGAAATGACCATGGTCGAAGGCTTGAAAGGATAGAACATATTATCAAAGCGATGGTGTATTTCATTGTATTTTCTATCATTTTGTACTTGATCATGTAACTTTTGTACTTCTTTGTATTTTGGGAAATTGAATGGAAGTTTGTACCAGTTTTTGTTGTATTGTACTTCATGATGTAAGTAATGTTTATGGAATGAATTTTATTATGATGTAACTTATGTAACTTACTTAATAGCTTTGTGGAATGAATTTTATTATGGAATGAATGTATAATGAATTTTATAAGTTATTATGATGTAACTTATAATGTTATTCTCAGAATGAATTTTGGGAAACGTTGGTGTCATTGTAAGAGCTTTGTGGATGCTATTTGGCGATCTCATGATTTAATTTTGTGGATGGTATGTGGATTCATTTTTGTGGATGCTATGTGGATGAATTTTGTGGATGCTTTGTGGATGACCGAATTTTGTGGGTGCATTGTCACTTATCTCGTGGCCTCGTTATCTCGCTGCGTGTTCTCTTATCCGGTGCATGAATTTTGGTTCTAATGAACAACTTCGTTATCTATCGCTGTGTTTGTTTGTAATTAATGATTTGGCAAATCATATCCGTCAACTAGTATCTGCTTGTCACTTTTCTCGTGGGCTCAACTATTATCTCGTTAGCAAGTTGAAAGCGTATATATAGAATGCGTCAGACATTTCTTCACCATCGTGTCGACTTCTTCATTAGTGAATATCAATACTCGTTCTCGCATGGTCTATTGTATAATTTTTGTTTGAAGGGTAGCCGATTAGTTCATAACAATGCACAATGGGAGACAAATTGCTAATGCATGTTGACCCCATGGGGTATGCTTCCACACAACGGTTGTGTTTGAAAAAACAAAACATCATGTGGCCATATTGATGTTAGAGTGTATGACACCGTTTGCTGGTTGTGCACAATTTTTGTCTGCAATTACAGGTTGTGATTCCAGTCAATGATTCTGACACTTAAACCTTATTGTCCATATTGAACGATTCACAAACATGAAGTAATCAACAAAACATAGGTTACACCATAGTTTCTGATATCGGTCATTGACATTACAAAAAAATTACCTTGTCATCGTACCAACAAAAATCATAAGACAGGTTTTAGTCGAGGACGGTGACCCAAAAAAATACCTTCAACAAAGTGGACATGATGAAGACATTAACGCATGCACCGTTGCAATGGTTAGCAGAGTATGACGGTCTGTTAGTTTGTAAGTCGTTTATTTTCGCTCGACGATGCCAGCTTACAACACTACGCTTACTATGTCATACACATGTCCAGGTCTGCTAATCCTCGCTCAAATCAACAACCTCGGAGTCTGAGTAATCTGAAAGGTCAGGGTCCGACACCAGTGCAGGATCCTCCATTATAGCCTTGATCGCAGATGCCGGGTTCGATCCATGTATCTTTGACTCGCTTTAAGGCCCTCTATCCGTGAGTTCCTAATGAGTCGACGAGTCATCCGATCAACCTCACTTTGCAAACGATGCCTAACTTGGGACTCACGACATGAGGGAATTGTCACGATTTCAACCGACCGGCTTTTGTGACCTTCGAAAAGCACATCGACAAAGGGTGTTCACACCAACTCGCTTTGGCAAACAAAGGAATCGAATTCCAAAATACTTCCTGTGCAAGCATCTTGTATTGGGGTGCAGTTGTAATCCCGTAGAGGTTCAAAACTCCACAGTGGGGAACCTCGTTCAAAAAACGCCGATCACCGGCGAATCGATATACCCACCGCATAATCCAAATCGTGACTTTGGTCGAGTCACACCGCTGTAAGTGATTGTCCACGCATCGTTTACCGTGGTGTGCATCCATAGGTGTGAAGGTTCTTGATTGAGTCCAACTTTGTTTTCGTAGGTTCACGAAGAATATATGCACGCAAAAACAAACCCAAATGCAAAGGAAACAACACTGGTTCCAAACTTTTTTGTGGTTAGTTGTAAATGTTAAATTACCTTAAACCCGTAGTCATTAATATGTTGGTGGTAGGTTTAAAGATGTGAACACACTTATTGTTGTTTGGTGGCAACACCTACCCCAAACTGCGTAAAAGCAACTTACTGACTGCAGGTATTTCATTTAATAGGTTGGGTGCAGTTGGAAAGGCATATGTATCTGATAAGAGCAATTTTGCTAACCTTTATGGATGAGTAGATATGTAATTGGGTTGGGGCACAAATACAAATGACGAATATGAATGTATGATGAATCAGGGTGTGGACATCAATGACAAGGATAGTATCGATGGAAGGTGCAATGCATGTGTGTTGAAATGCCAAATAATGGACGATCGTGGGTACCGAACGGATGACTTGGTGCATGCAAGAAGGAACGAATTTTTGCAAGATGAATTCGCCGCATTGAGAAATTAATACAATGTATGTCACAATGCATGAGGTCTTCACAAACATACAAGTCATGTACCATATATTACAAATACTTACAAAGATAGTGTTGTGTAATATTATGAATCAGACATTCCTTTAAAAAGTAGTCAAGAAATAAACCATACACATATTCCTACAAAATGTCCGATTCAACAAGATTGAAGCTATTGTTGAAGCTCATGTTGCTCTCAGATTCGAAAGCAATAAGCTATCTTCGAAGGTCAATGAAGTGGACACACGGCTGTCAAGTTTGAGCGGCAAGTCGGCGCTTATCAAGCGTAACGCTGATTGGTCAATCGATGAGAAATTGGCGGCGACGGTTAAGTCTCGATAAGACAATGGATGAGGACAAATAATCGATAGTACGGACAACTTTCAGAAGACGCCGATGATGCAGATATGTAGATTTGATTTTTTTTTTTAACCTTCCTCAGAAGCCATGAAAGTTTTGTTTTGGCTCGAGTCATATGTGCTAATGGGCTAATATATAACCTACCTACGAAGAGTATTGAGTTTTCATTCATAATGTGGTTTCTTTCATTTTTGAAAATTAATTTTCCCTTTTTCGTAATTAAATTATAAATTAACTTCGGCAACAAAAGCAACCAGAATTATATATGCCACAATGATTCATCCTAACAAGAAACATGCGTAAAGAAAATAGTACTAAGTCAGCAGCCACATCGACATGTTTGATCCATGTTTACATTTGACTTGCACTTTGCAGTTAGTCCATATTTACATCGTCCAGCAAAAACAATACTGGGGAGCCATAAATAACATCCATATTGAAATCAAACAATACAAAATTAGTTAAGTCCTATTGCCACCCAAATTACTGGCGTACTGGCAGCCCAATCCCATCACTGGCCTAGCTTGTGGCATTGCTCATATGAAGGCACTCCCTGCATCATGATCTTTGCATTATTGACATCCATAACGATGTCAACCAACAACTTATGACGCATTACAGGAGCTTAACTTTGTACGTAAAGATCATAAGACAACCGCTTAAAATTGCAGACATACAAGGAAGGATTTGATTGACAAATGGAAATTAAGCGAGAATGTACCTTGTGTGGACCGGGCTTAAATCAAAGTTGTCGCATGAATTTGATGACTAACATCCCACACCAAACGTATACAAAAATAATTTCACATTAAAGTTGTCGCCAATACTTAATAGGTTCGTTGTCACTATGCAAAGATAGACATTAATGTGAGGGAGGGATTGTGGATTACTCTGGCCCGCTTGTTGTAATCGCCTCTCATCTAACATGCAGAGGTGAAAGCTACGCACGCTCAGAATAATCATTTCCAAAGTGTAGTTGCAAAGAAGTCGTGCATAGTTTGAACCTGCTCCACAAGGTTGAAGTTGGTTTACGAAGGATGTTCAAGTTTTTGTAGTGTTCAAAATGCACGAGAAGGACATACCAAAATTTTAGCCGATTTAGCTTCCTTTTGTTCGGTCGGTGGATGGGACCGAGTCGAATAGGTAGGCTACACGGTCCACCATATCAATTTTAACGCACAACCAATGCACTCTCAGAATTGAAAGGCATGTAAATCTACACGTAAACACAACGGCAGACCTTGTTTAGAGGCCATGTAAACATGTAATGCCTTTCATATTTTCGCTTTAATATAACGGATGAACATTGATATTACCCTCCGCATGCATCAATCGCAGCAAAGGTATCCGCTATGTCCAAAATGATGTGACGATATGTTCATGGTGCAGAGGTTGCATATCTTTATTTAGAATCAAAGTCTGCATGTGTAATGCATAAAGGTCATTGACGGGAACATTTGTCAAAATATGTCATACACAATACACAACGAAGCTTTAAACACTTACTTACCGACAGATATACGGAAAGAACCAATCTGTGCCTCCCGTCATTGTGTAAATCCTCCGCCGATTAGTCAATTGCACCACCACCAAGTTGATTGGCCGAACATTGTATGCAAGACACAAGGCAAGTTGATTAGAAAGGTTTCGAAGTTCAGGTACCAAAAACGCAGATTCATATTTAGGCAAGCAACACTTACAAAGGTCGGATAGCCAGACTCGGGTTTGAGCGCGGCGATGTCACGCCGGTGGCAACTTCACATGGCCGCCCATGAAGATTCATGGAAACAACAATGTCCCTACAAGCAAAAAATGATCCTTAGAACGATAGTTATTTCACAAAGGATCATTATTTTAAATTTGCAAGTAGTAAATGAAACAATACATTTCATTTTTGCTATCACAAATACATAGTTAAGAAGTTTTTGTTCCTCCGCCGATAACAACCCTTCATTGCCCAACATCGTGAACGAAGTCCTACAAAAAATAAATGTACCAACTAATAAAGACACATTTCATAAAAAATTGAAGCTTACATTACAAGGTCAGTAGTCATAAAAACAACGTGAAATGATGTAAAAACTGTGAGCCTCGAGTTTGCCACAACTTGTGATGTTTGGTGCGGAGTTTGTTAGAAATGTGTACTAACATATGGCAAGAAATATAATCGCAAACATGCAATTCTTGACAACTAGTACAATACAACATGTATGATTGTAAAATTAGCAAAACATTATTGATGTGGGCATGAATTGGGTATTCGTAACTTGTGGGGCATGAAAGGCAAGATTTGTACCTTGTTCACATTGTCCACACCATCAACACCACAGTGAACCGATGTCGCTAACTCCACTATTTGTTTTGCTATCGATGCACAATTGCATATCCCCACCTCGGGCTTGAACTCCACTGCGCTTTTTTCCTTTTCCTTTTCCTTTTCGCCTTCCCTTTGCACTTCCTCAGAACGATTCCAGCTTGTTCCCAATGGTTTGCTGCTTAGTAGGAGAAGTATGCACATCGCACGCCACGTTCTTTCACGCCCAATCGATCAAGGTCATGAGTGTATTTATCTTCGCCATATGTTTCCGATCAAGGCCTCCCTTCTTGTTGTTGTCCCCACCTTCTTCAATGTTCACCAGCCCATCATGCAAATGACTTTTGTCCCTTGCCAAGGTTCCTTCAAAATCATTGTTGGTGATCCACCCCTTGTACATTTGAAATATTACACTCCATTGGGTTAACTTCGCCGATGGTTTGACCACGCCATCGCTATGCGCCGACTCCAACAAAGAGGTCCACACCGTTGGGCCACGCCGGCTATGCGTGTAGAGAATATACCTTCGATGAGGTGGTGTAGCATTTGCTTCAACACGAAATTGGTTTGTTCAAGGAACGGTTCATTGCAGTTTCAAATCAAACGTTGAAGCAGCTTGTTTCAAAGATTTCCTTCAGCTTGAGCAACATTGAGGAGAGGTTAATGATACACACATCATTGCCTTCCACCTAATCATACATACACATTCGTGAACTTAGTCTTATAAACCATCTTCAAATGATGTGGGTCAACTGTGAAAATTGCGTAATGCTTGGATGGATTACCTTGTCATTGCCAACAACTTGCTTGGCTTCAAATGTCGCAACATCTCCATTAAATCGCTTTGGTTGTGGAGAACTTGTTTCATCATTTCCTTCACTTCGCTAATGTCTGACTCCAAATTGCTCATACGGACTTCATTGTATCGTCCTTTTGTTGGTTCTCGACATGGCATGCATCCATGTCAAGATCATCCGCTACATCGAATCAAACTCCACCTAATCATAGAAACGCATAAATGAAGTCCGACATTGTATGTTGAAGACAAGTGGGTCGATGGTGTGAAATGTGCAAGGGTAGGAGTGCTTACCGCAATTGTTGGGAATTTGTGCTTCCTTCTCATACGCCGCAGCCTCCCGTATTTGGGTATCACCCCAATCATGAAGCCGAGGTGTGGACCGCTCAGTAGTCGAGGTCGACAAACACAATCAAGGTACAACAAATTGTGGACATTAAGGGCACACCATAATTAAGTTGTTCTTCCTAAAATGAACTATATTCAAGAATAATGACATTCATTATTCTCAATTTTGCAATGAACGCATATAGAATACCGATTTTGTTGAGGATGTCATTAACTTTATAGGCACATATCATGCAATGTTTTTGGGGAAAAAATGTACAAAGACACCAACGACTTTATTGATGAAACCAAGGAAAAAATTATGTTCATGTTCCCTCTTCGCAACCTAGTTTTAATTGGTTCCTCCATTGAGGTTCGCATACTTTTGCCCTGCATCGTTGTTCTTAATTCATGACTCGCACTCGCAGAAAATATATTTGTGCGAAAGTACCATACTTGGTCAGAAGAGTGTTGTTTGTCGACTACAAAGCAGTACCATTGTATGTCCCAATGAAGGCCAATTTGTTGAACCATGACAGTAACAATGCATGAAACACATGAAGGGGGAATGGAAAAAATCAAGTTATTGGCATACCATTAGCAGAAAAACACATCCAGCCAGTAATCGCGATGACCTTTATACTTGCGAACACCGCTAGAAGGCATTGCAAAGGTCAACTTTGCCCAATTACAAGCTCAGATACGATTCACGCCCTTCACGGATGAATGAACGATGGATTCAAGCCGGCCATTGTGGTAGGACACAACATGGCCCCCAACACGCATAAATAAGAATTTCGCCAAACTCGCCCTCCGCACCATCACCTCTACGATAAAGTCTCAACTTGTTCAAAGGAATGACTGCTAATAACTCCAACCTCATCGAGATATTGGGATATGCTTCTAATGACCCAAATTAATCGCACGCCATCGCTTTCACACCGTATTCCTAATAAAACATTAATCGCTTTACACGTGAGCCTCGACTTGACAACCATGAACATTCAATGAACTACCGTCAGATCAAGTTCTCAGACCAACCATGCACAAGTCGTGATCTATACGTACACTTCATCCCTGTGAGGCCAAGAAACCCAATGTCAATGATCGCCATTGTGCTTTGTTGAACCGTTAACTAGCTCAACAATTGACTTCAATGATATGCGAGTTGGCTTTTACCCCGCATATTTTTACCCTTAAATTAATACAAAAATACAACCAACAATGTCAGAAAGCAGACCTAGCCAAATGCATTTACGAAAACATGAAGTACGTAATGACCTTTTCAGACTTCGTGCAGATGGTACAACTTTACGTGTTCTCAAATACTTTAGCCATTTCAAGAAACCTTTTTTTCATCGAGGGGAGTGCCTTCCACCTTTCCCCAATCTCCTTTCTAGTCTTTAACCAAGTAAATGACAAAGACAAGACAAGTAACAACTATGAGTCCAAAATTACTTTAAGTAGAACTTATGCCAAACGCAATCCAAGGCATTGTTGGTAATTAAATAAGATTGCAAATACAAATAATACTTGTAAAGAAAAGTCACGACAAAACGTAGTCGACTTTTTACAAAGAATTGAAATTTACAAAAACAATAGGAAGGTGACCTTATTACATGCTACAATCCTACAAACGTGAAACAATCACAAGGCCACTACGACCATTCAATACAACGTATGGATAGCAACCCAGCAATGTGTTTCCATCATAGTGTATTATAGAGAATACAGATTTCGACACTCACCATTTTTTGTCCAGTGTAGTCTGGCCCTTGCATTTCCTTGAATTGTTGCTGGTTGCATGCAAGCATCGTGAAGCTTATCATCACTAAATCTTAAATATGAATACATATATATATATGCAAGTTTTTATGTCAAGTCGCCTCAAATCGCATAATACAATTTCAGACATCCGGATCGAATCGACACCAATTTAAACATTTTCGCATATGAACAAAACCAATTTCAAACATCACAAATCAACTTCGACGAGGCGCGTAATTTCAAGATTTAAAAAATGTAATTCCATATTGTCAAAATAAACAACTAGTACCTGTAACAAATGAATGGTGCAACTGGCCGCTTCCGACAACAGCCAGCGATAGTGTCACACATTTGGATTTGTTGTTCGGCAATTGTCTTCAATCTTTTCCTTCCCCTTTATGAAAGAGCAAATCATACAAATTAGATTGAAGGGGAAATTACAGGGGTGGTGTACACATTTTGTCCGTTGTCTAATTTCGATCGATGCACTTTAAACAACCTAAATTCGACAAATTCATTTCAAAATTCTCGACATTTTCGCCAAATTGCTAATGCCATTTGTGATTTTTAAAACAAAGATTGTAATGTCAATTGATTGAGATTATGTAAGTTCAAGAAAGTTATAAGTTGACTACAACAAAAGTACAATGGCACGATATGCATATTTTCCGATACAAAACAAAGGAAGAGTTGTAATCAAATGGACGAATTGAAACAAAAGTTCAAAATTGATGTCGCAAAGCGAGGCCATTCAAAATTTGTGGAAAACAAATAACACAAACACAAAAGTACACTCAGTCAGAAGAATTGATCCGCTTAAAAAATCAAGATATTCCTTGGTGATCGATTATGCTTGTTTACAAACATATGTACGAAACCAAGTGGTAGGAAGTCTTTAATGAGAAAACTAACATTGTTGGTGCGAGGTGACCAATATCCATCGATGCAATGACGATAACTCCTCGCAAAGTATTCAATCAATATTTACAAGAACACAAACAAACGGCTGCAACATGTGGCTGGTAACCTCAAAATTTTAAGTAAACAAAGACAACAACACGCAGAATTTCCCAACACATATACAGATTTTGAAATGCATAAAAGAGAGGATGACATCCAAATTTTGCATTTAGTTCACATACCACAATTAAAATAATTATGTGTACAAGTTTATAAATGCATAATTTCGCAAATATTGCAGAGGAAGGACTACATTTTGTTTTTCATTTACTACCGCAGACTACACGCACATACTTTTATGAAGGCCCGACTACAAAGGACACAGAAGCAACTGAACTATTTCATGACGGGGTTAAACAATCTGGACACGATTCCGCTGTCAGAGAAATTGGTGCTCATCACATCCACAAAAACCAGATGAAACCCCATCCAGTTGAGGGCTTCAATTTCCTACTGAGCAACTTGGTTGCAGCGAATCGAGGTGGCTGCATCCTGGCCCATGCTCCATTACCTTCGGGTGGTCGATAAAGGCGATCGAGAAGAATACTTTTCCCGCGCATAAGCAAGTCTCATCGATTGTATGTGACAATGAACCAAGCAAGGAAATTGAAGCCCTGAACTTCATGGTCGGTAGACGCACCAAGGCTTCACTCTACCTGACTCGATTTGTGTAAGCTTCTAACCGAACCAAAGAGTCCAAATCCAAGAAATCGCTTGAGAAAACAGATTTTGAAAAGTAGTGCCAAACATGGATCGGCTGTCAGACATGAGTCGCCACCTAAATATTTTTTTAAAATGGGAAATTTAGGAAACTTTCGACTCGGTCAAGGCCACGTAGTCCGCTATAACCAAAGTTGACTTGGCTCGAGCTTGGGTACGATCGGGAAGGTCACTATGAGTTAACCCTTTCGCCGTCCAAGACCCACTCTACTAACCGTGATATCTCCGATTTTGAAAACTTTACATGTTCTTATTCTAATTATTAGCCTAGAATTACTATGTTATGCGACAAAGAAACAAGTATAGACTAGATTGCCTAATTTGGGAATAAACATCAGATATCCGCTTTGTCTCGAAAAAGTGTTGTTTTTGCTACTCGCAAGTAGGCTAAAATTGGATTTCAACGAGTTATTCTAACTCAGTAATCCAACCTCCACCCACGTATTCAAACAAATTTTATCATGTAAGCACTTTAGTCAGCATGGTAAGCATGCTATCATGGCAATATTCACACGCATGCGATATGCTAAAGCATAAATACTTACATCAGACTCGTACAAAACATTAAACTGTTAGCAAAACATGCATGACCTAGTTCATGTTAAACGGCTAACGCATCACATACAAGTGCACCTAAACAGTTTCTACGACTTAAGCATGGCACATGAAATGCAAAGAATTACCACGATTCAATTTGAATTGAAAGTACGATGCGCTTTGCATGATGTGCCAACCCGATGTATGTAAACAAATGCATGAATGCACGCATGCATTGCATAAGGTATGCTAACTTAGAGATGCCCTAACCTACCATCGAAGCGGTAAATAAAAGGGTTAGGAAAGAAATGGGGTTGGAAGACATGCACCCACTCACACACACTTATTACAATCATGCCTCACTGAGGGACCAAATAAATATACAATCCCCAAATAATAAATCAACTATCCTAGCTAATTAATTATTACGCACTTTAATTAATTAACAAATTAATTAAACTACTGAAAGCAGAAAAGGCCTCGAAGAGGGATGCACGCATGCTCGATCCGACTCTTCGTAAAACCTACACCTTGCCATCGCCGCTTCGCTTTCACCGCCTCGCCTCCTAAAATTCCCAAAGTTTCGTAATCGCCTCCTGGGGATGATCTCAAATACCCCACCTAATCGGCCGGAAGAATTGATCACCGGCTTCCCATTGACTACCGCCGCTAATAGTGTTTATCGGCCAAAAATAAAGTGCCGGCTTCGGCACTATAGAGTTTGGTCACACTAAATTCTCATAGAGAGATGGATTGACGAGCAAAGAAAGAAGAACAAAGAACAGGTATGGTATTGGTTTTTAGACATATTTATGCATGGCCAATGCTCCCCCATCATGAAGGAGACTCAAGGAAAGAGTGGCTTTTTATTCTATATTATCAATTGTGCACTTTGGTGCATGATAGCCTAAGAAACTACAAGGTTGCATTTTTCAATGTAAAATGCATGCAAACAAAACAAATGGAACCAAAACCTTATC
The DNA here is from genome assembly GCA_025200525.1 of Camellia lanceoleosa. Classification (NCBI taxonomy): domain Eukaryota; kingdom Viridiplantae; phylum Streptophyta; class Magnoliopsida; order Ericales; family Theaceae; genus Camellia; species Camellia lanceoleosa. The sequence continues at coordinate 30,486 of JANUSC010000788.1, forward strand.
ATCCTAAGTCAAAGGCCTTGTGACTTTGGGGAATGGAGGTATGTTTCGCCACTTGAAAGTGCAAACAATTCTTCATTTTCCCACACTTGGTTTGACACCCCAAACCAAGTAATGAAATGCATGTATGCAACATGGCTCAATGATGCAATCTAATAATGCAACTATTATGTTAAGTATGCAATGCCAATCATACAAGATGCAACATGCAATGTTAATATTGGAACAAGTCAAAACAATAGGGCCAACTTTTTCACAACACTTAGTTAATTAATCATGCAACAATCATAAAGCAAGATGCCATGATTTAACTACAATGAGGCAGCCCTCAAACCCCAAAAACAAAGAGTAAAAAACAAGCCTAAAAGTAGTGACCAATGATCATGCCAATATGCTAACCAAATATGTTCCAAGCTTAAGGCACCAAAAGTGAGCACACCTTGCTACCATTAACAAGACCAAACATGGTAACGCATCGTAATTGCAAGCAAGAACAGATTTCTAGCGATACAAAATGAGCCCTCCAAATCCTCCTTCATGGCATCCTCCAAATGCACTAACATATAAGCATGCAAAGTGCCTACTTTAAGCAGCATACAAGAGCACAGACCTTAAAGCCATGAACTAAGCCACATATGCCAACATATAAACACATGAATCTAATCTGGACCTGAAATAGGGTCTCATTATGATGCTGCAAATCATAGATAAAGACGTTAAGCATGCTATAACTCCATACAAGCAAGGCCTACAAGCCAACAAGGTAAGCAAGGCAAAATCTGCTAAGCATGCCAAAACATAGCTAGCCAAAAAGTAGCTCATTACCAAACCTTATGCATGACACAAGATTGATACTCCATAGCCCATAAAAATCAAGCTTTCAAAAACATGCGAGAAATACGGGTTGGCTTAGGACATAAGAGCGGCATAGCTTTTTAGGCATAAAAGAGCATTTCAAAGGAAGTATGAGAAGCATGTTAGAGGCTGTAGGATTCCAACCAAAAAATGTGAGATCAAAATATTATGACATAAAACAGCCTTAAAAAGTCCCCGAAATGAAGCTAAATACAAACATGGCCACGACATGCTATGCTATGAGCCCAAAACAAAGGCAAATAAAGGGACCAAGGGGAGAGGGGGTGTTCCTTCCCAAATGAAGCTCGTGGGCTAGGAATCATTCGCCACCACTTGACTGAAACCCACCTGCTTTTCAAGTAAGTGAAGGTCAAAAACACCAAGCCAGGACAATGCTCCAAGAAAAGTAAGTACAAAAGACCAAAAACAAGGTTTGGAAAAGAGTAAGGCCTCAATCAAAACAGAAAAAAGAGACCTTAATGAAAGTTCTAGAGAGCAAGCAAAAAACAAGGTTTTTTTATGTTAAAACACAAAGCCAAAAACATGTTGACAAGAGGTGGTAGGAAAGTGAAGTTGCAAGGAATGGGGGAAACTAAAGTGAAAAGCTCACCCCTTAGAAGATCCAATGAAGAACAAGATGGTCCAAGCCTTCCTCAAGTGATCAAAACCAGTCCAAAAATCACTCAAAACAAACCTCCAAGTCTCCCAGCAATCTCAGAGTTAGAGTAATAGTGTGTGTAATGTGCAAAAAAGTGAGGTAAAACACACTATTTGAGCCTCTTAAAAACACACACACAAGATGAGAGAGAGATATAGGTATATAGCGTAGATATATGTATGTGAGCTCTCAGTTTTGTCTCCAAAAGCTTCAACTCCTAAGCCAAGAGCAAGAAAGAGTCCTTCTCTTATAAGGGCAAAAGAATGCTTACAAGCTGTTAGCAAACTGAAAAGTTTCATCCCTCTAATACACGCGGTAATGGAGGGAGAGAGCAACCAGCCCTTTTTACAACTGGTGGAGAAAATATCTCATAAAGCAATCAGACAAAGGTTTCGCCCTTAAAGAAGAGTACCAAATGTCGTACCTGAGTGCTTGGCCGGCACAATAAAGTGCCGAGTGGGACAATCAAGCCACCGGGATGGCCTCTGGGCCTCCCAAATGGTGAGGTGTAGGGGATGCCTCAAAAGGCATTCCCCACCTCCCATAGGCAAACACGCAGTGTTTGTGCAGTAAAACTGAAGCACAACGTAAGTCAGGAAGTTCCGAGAGGTCCCGAGGCAGTGGTATGCGGCATAAAATGAGATCTCCCTGAACTCCAAATCTAACATTAAACATGGATAATCACCGAAAGGCAGTTCCAACTAAAAGACGTCCCAAGTCTTGGAGGACTTGGTCAAAAATGGGGTGGCCTGGCTAGCCATGCCCCTCTCCTTGGACAAAAATGTAATCCTGAAGTCATAAGAAATGACTTTTAGAGTGAATGTCAAAGCTTCAGAGACGCACCTATTTTTGACAAGGGTCAAGACTCTAGGACAATCATGCAAAACAAGTAAAGATATGCTCAAGGCTGTGTGGGCAAAATGTGCAACCTAAAATGCAAGAAGCCGTGAAAGCATAACTTATGATCATGCAAAAGAAAAGTCGTAATGTATAATACTACGCATGCGACAGCTTGATAGCAGGTTTAAACATGCACCAATTCTACACTACAATGCGAGAAAGGATGTAAAGAGAATTATGGAATTCCTCAAAACGCCTCACGGGAGGATACAATACTGGTTCGTGCGGTTTCGCTCTCGGCCAGGTGCACTGCCTTCAAATGAGCGTCAAGCACATGGCAATATTGTGCTCAAGCAAAGAAAGTGTAACCACTTATTGTATAGAGTATTGTTTACAACATGCAAATTAACCCATTGAGGTGTAGGCGATGTATGACGACGGTATAGGTTAGGCCAGGACTGAACACATGTGAGTAAAGTGTGAGCACGACATACAATGCAATGTGTATAAAGAAAAGGGAACTTGAACACATGTGAACAAGTAAAGGTAAGCACGCATACAATGTGTAATGTGTATAGAGAAAATCGAAATTATCAATACCAAGAAAAGCAAAAGCACGATACAATGCAATGTGTATAGTAGAGAAAATTGAACACATATCAAGAAAAGGGTAAAGCACGACACAATGCAATGTGTATATGAGAAAATTGAACACATATCAAGAAAGCACAGCACGCGATACAATGCACGTGGGAGAGAGAAGCACTGAACACATATCAAGAAGCAGCACGCATACAATGCAATGTGGCTAGAGAAAATTGAACACATATCAAGAAGCTTACAGTACTTCCATACAATGTAATGTGTATAGAGAAATTGAACACATATCAAGAAGCAGCTAATGATACAATGCAATGTGTATAGAGAAAATTGAACACATATCGTTAGTAAGCATAGCACGATACAATGCAATGTGTGTATAGAGAAAATTGAATATATACGTTAGGAAGCATAGCACGCGATACAATGGTAATGTGTATAGAGCAAAATTGAACACATATCAAGAAGTATAGCATGCATACAAATGTAATGTGTAGAGAGAAAAGGAACTTGAACACACAAGTAAAGCTAAAGCACGATACAATGCAATGCGTATAGAGAAATCTCAAATTCGAACATGGTAAACATGATGTTGAAATGCAACGCATTTGCAATACAAGATAATTGAAACAATTTCTTTTTGAAATTTACGCAGACGTAAAAAGGATAATGGAAGGGACATCTTTTGCTGCTCTCCGAGTACTGCTCACAAAAGTTGTAGTACGAGGGTCAACTCGAAGTTCGCTTATATTCTCAAGGCACCATTTCTTTGACCGGTTTGCCGATGAAGACACCAAATCACACGATCGACCAATCTAGGGCGCAGCAGTATGGTGGGCTTTAAAGGAGGTGTTAATAAATATGCCAAACTTATAACCCTGCTGTACCCTCGGCGATTTTCGCTTTTATCTTTTACTAGAGTTAAGACACAACGCTTTAGGCGTGTTTATTTCAAAAATCGTGGTATGGTGAAACATATGATGGAGATGAACAACTATCCGCTGAGGGTATGGTATCGCTATGGGCCAGAATGAAATAAAGTATCAAACCCAAACCACTGATTTAGAATCAACCACTGAGAGTGTCAGTGGTGGGATTTCTCAATATTCATACATTTAACAACTTAAAACACATGGGGAAGCACTATCATCGACATTGCCAAGGATCATCGTCGTAGAGGATGGCCATTTCCGCATACACTTGGCTCTGTCATACAAAATTATGGCCGGGTTTCACACTTATTTATCACGGCCGGTCAGTGACTGCCCGCACCTCAACAATGCCAGACATGTGTCCCACCAACTCCTTATCCTCTGGGTCTCAAATTGTGGTTCTTCTATTTACACCAATTTGCTCCAAATGGAAGAAGTTAACTTGTGTGTATCCGCTATTTTGGATTAACAACTTGGATGGCTTCCTGAAAAGTCGAACTTCCTGCTGCGATAAACGCACTATTCACTGAGGCCGTGACCTCATTGCTAGCTTTTCCTGCCTCTCCATGTCGCGCAAGGTTCGAACCCGGTAACACACAAATTTTAGCTTT
>JANUSC010000789.1:0-31548 GCA_025200525.1 Camellia lanceoleosa
ATTTGAATCTAAAAAGATGCACACATGCTATACTATCTTGAACCACCTAAACTACATTGACATATCATATCTTGCCAGTTCACTTTGTAAGCACAGAGCTTTTCGGTGTCTGTTTGAATCTAAAAACATGCACACATGTTAACTATCTTGTATACTTCTTAGAAGCGCATTTTTTGAATATTGCGCACCGTAATTGTTGTTTTTTGATCACCGAGATTCCATACCATCTGCGGGTATGGGAATGTGGATTGCCGAGGCCCCGGTACATGGGCTGCAGTAGCCTTGGTTCGCCCAGATCATCGATGGGGCCGGTCTCGGCATCTTCTATAGAGGCTCTCGGCTTATCACCTGCGAGGGCCCCTTGCTTGCGCTTTAATGGAAGGTGGTGGGATACCACCAACTCTTTCCGCCTTCTCCGTCGCCCGGGGGACATAATGATGACCCGCCGCGAGCTTCTCGATGCTCGCGCGCAACGCCGAGTGAAGTGATCCGATCGCCGACCCTGAATATATGGATGAGTGGAATATTTGCCCGGTTGTACACCGCTTTCGGCACTCGGCCTCCACTTTCGCTTTCCGAAGCCACGAGGGAATTAAATCGAGAATATTCTGGTTAAAGAGCCGCACTGGATCCATGCATGCCTTGGCGGAGGCATAAATGCCAACCCGGAAGGAGGTGGAAGCGTCTGTATGAGCAGCGGCAGAGCTTCATCATGTTCCTCTTGAACTGACTCTTTTTTACGTAAGCAAGGCGAAGGCGGGCTGCAAGTGTCTCACAATACCATTGGCCTGCCTTTGGTGGAGCGTCGGCGGATCGGCCTATAATTGGGGTGTATGAAACGCGACCTGGCATTAATCACGGTTATATGGCTCTTCTTTTCCATGCCATTCGGCGGAGCTCCATGACTCTCGGCTGACTCTTGGCGAGCAGGTACATCTTCTTCTCCTTTGTGCCCATTTATGCTTTTCGCTATATTCGTATACCTTGCACATATCACAGCCTGCCTTTGCACATATCGTTCGCCTGCTTGCCCACAACTGCTTGTACACTTTGCACATAGCATACGCTATAACCACCTTTGCACAACCTGCGGTTACGCCATTTCTATTGTGATACGTGGCCGCATACGCTTTATCACGATAGTCATCGCGATATCGTTACAGCAGGTTATTGGGTGTATGCCTACTTTCCTAGGCTTGCTCTAGTACCCGAATACTTGTGGAGATCTCGCTCGGCGTCCCCTTCTCTCGCCAACTGATGTGCGTCGTCACGGAGAGCCCGCAGGGGAGTCTCTTATTTTCTTCGGTACGACGTCGCGCCGACACCTTCACCACCGCGGAGGTATGTTCAACTTCAAAACTTTATTTAGCTTCGCTTGGCACTGTATCTTTGATAACAGATAGATAACGGACTGCACATTTACCCGCAGATCACCTGGCAGCCTTGGGCTCCACTTCTTGGTGAGGTGAGGAGACCATTATGAGGTGCGGAGATCTTGCCCCACCTCGGGATCTTGTTGGGCGGCTTTGATTTTGCAGCCGGGCTTGAATTTACAGGCGGCGCTTCTTCTGCGTCAGACCTTGGGTTTACAGAAGCCGAGATAGTTAGAGTCCACCTCCCCTCGCACATGATACACCACCGGCTGGGGTGAGGAGCATCACCGAGGCGAGGCGACCTCATGCGTCCGGGACCTACATCATCGACCCTTGAGTGGTGGTCATGGCCCGGGGAAGGCAGCGGCCAGCCTGGAAGCAGAGCGGGGAGCAAAGCGCATCGAGGCTTCGAGTCCATGGCTAGAGCAGAGCTTGGAGGGACAGGGCTAGGCGGCCTCCTGCTTCCGCCCCACGACACTCTGAGGCGGAGGTGGGGCGACTGCTCGATCCCGCTCCTCCTCCAGCTGATCATGAGTTGGCCAGTGTCCCCGACTTGCCTCTGGTATATATTTTTGCATTTTGCATCTTGCATTGGCAGTTCATTTCAGTTTATTTGATATTCCTCAGAATACTGATGCATCTAATATTTCTACAGGCTTCCTCCGAGTACACCCGGCAGTCATTGGAGTTGAATGCCTCCATGATGGGGATGTTGCAGCGGACTTTCGACCTTCTGGCCCTCTACAGTATCCCGGTATGTTCTTCTGACGACGATCTCAAACCATACATGAACTAATTTGCGTGTCGAGCCGCGACACAACACTTGACATCTTGATTTCCGCGGCATCGACACCTTGTATACCGCGTATTTTATACCTGCTTGCATTACGCAGCGATACCGCCCACGACATTCCACCTGCTGTACTTTCATCTGCTGCATCCTACAGCGATATCTTGCTAACGGCGTCTTTACTATACTCACCTTGTACGCCCAGCGATATCGCCCCGGCATTCACCTGCCCAATCTCATACCTGCGTAATACTCGCCTGGCAGCGATATCGCAGCATTCCTGCTTGTACTCGCCTGCACGCCTGACATTCACACCGCGTATCGCCTGCGCATTACGCAGCGATATCTTGCCCCGGCATTCACACCTTGTACTCGCCTGCGCATTACGCAGCGATATCGCCCAACATTCACCTGCTACTCATACACTACATTACGCAGCGATATCACCTGACATTGATGTTTTTTTTTTTTAGCACTTTGGCCTCCCTTCTGGATCCCTCCGGTGGGTAGTGCTTCGGTGGGCCCTCTGTTCTGCTTTCGGGGAGGCGTGGAACCTTGCTGCGTCCACTGTGCAGAGAGGCGTACTCATATCGGGAGTAGCTCTCGGGCACCCGTCACGATGATGATGGCGGCGATGATGATGAGTCGGAGGCGGCAGGTCATCGAGGAAGTGGAGGCGACTCGAGCTCGAGTTCGGATGGCGATGTTGATGGCGATGCCTGGACCCTCGTCCTAGAAGAGGCGAGGGCAGATCCCGAGCCGAGACTCATGATGATGATGACCCGGACCTGCTTTGCTTTTCTTCGTTTTCTTTTCTTGTACTTTCTTTTTCTTTGGTAGTTAGATTACCTTATCTTGCCTCGAGCAAGTTTTTGTGTCTTCTTTAGAACTTTGTACTTTGAAAAAGAATGTGAAATAAACGAACTTTTTATCACGAAAAGTGTTACATTTCCTTTTTTTTTTATTACCTTGCATCGCATCATGTTACACCTCAATGTGTTACACCTCAATGTAAATGAAATTGATCACATTTATGCAGATGTTGGCCACTTGCATCGTAATAACGAGATAACTAAATCAATTTAACAACAAAAGCAACCCATCTGAGACCCTTTGCTTAACCTAAACACACGGCCCATACTCTGTTGAGGATTAGTTTGCACGACTCATAACCCGGACTTGGTTTATTCTCCACACGAAAACTTTAAACAAAACAGCCCAATCGACAAAGGCGGCCTTCAAAAGGTGAAATCGGCTAGGGTTGAAACAAGCTCGGATGCCCCAAATTTTCCCTTTCTTCTTTTGGTTACTTAAAAATGTGGAGAATGGTACGACATTCTAAGCATAAATGATTTTTGAAATTGAATAAGGGTTTTTCAATCGAGTGCAAGCCTACAACTAGATCGGAAAAAGACCCAAATAAAAGGTACATGACCTAGTCTGTGAGACATGCTTTCGAAAAAAGACTCAAAACAAAAGTTGAGATGAACAAAGCGAAAGACACAACACACAGACATGTTTACAAAGCAGAGACCTCAAATCTCGAGGCAGTTCCTTCGGGTATGCTTCCCACCCTTTATGATTAATGATTCACACAACACTTGACGTTCAGGCACGGTTTTACTCTCAAAACCCTTTTCTTAATTTTCTCTCAACTTACACCTCTCTATTCTTTATTCTCTCATTTTCCATCCCTCCCAAGGGTGATTGATGGATGAAACGAGGAAGGTGTGGGTTCATGCTCCTTACAGATTAGCTCACGACTATTGCTTACGGTGGATAGAGTGCCCTTACAGCAAATGCGTCGAAGGCGGGGAAAAGCGAACACGACTCAAGCTGCCCTAGTTTATCACTTTGACCATTTTTTTTGTTTTGCTTTCTACTAAAAGCGGTTTTGATCAAAATAGAGTTAGATTAACACACTTGTTCGATTTTTGATTTGAAAATCCATAAGTCATTTGTAACCTTGGAAATTTTTCCTTTTGGGTCCAAGTAATGGTCGGTTTTGGAAAATGGAATAGTTTTTCGAAAATAGTCAAGCAGTAAAAATTTCCAAAAACTATTTTTGCAAGCGATCAATGCTCAGCGAGCATGGAACCTACCCTCAAATTGCGCAACCTCGGATCGGAGGCAATGGAAAATTGCCCCTTGCTCGAAAAGGGCTTCAAGGCGAAGTTGCCTGGTTTGAATGGTGACTTCGTGGCAATTTACGGCAGCGGAAAGTTGCCTTGTTTGGATGATGCCTGACATCTTTGAAACCGATCCTCATCAGCGATGATGGCAAATGAACCCTCGGATCTTGAAGAAGGCGAGCGGGCAAAACCAATAAATGGACCACGATCCTTTATTAGGCGTTGGCGGCTAGACTTCAAGAGAAGTTATTTGCATATTTCGATCGTCTAGTAAACCATCGGATTCGGATGGGCGAAGGTGATTAAGAAACCATCACATAGATGAGGCCTTCTAAGCGTTGAAATTTGGACTTCAAGATGAAGTTGCCTCGTATCCCAATCATAGGAATCAAGCCTTCGTAGTTCGGGGTAAGGTACACTTTCGGGTATTATCCTCTCATTTTAGGCTCTAACTTTTTGCCAAAGCGCCCGTTCTTGGGTTTTCGACCTTCGAGCTTTGTTCTTCTTTTCTTTTCAATTTTTTTTCATTTCTTTTTCTCTTCTTTTTTTCTTGCCTCTTTTTTTCTTTTGTATATATATTTTTCCTTCCTTTTTTTTTCTTTTGTTTTTTGCATTTTTTGTATTTTTGTATTTTTTTTTGTATTTTCTCTTGCTCGACTTTTTGCACAGTGCGCCCTTAGGGTTTTTTACCATTATGAGCCTCTCAAAGGGTAAAGTGGAACAAGTCCATACTTAAATGGTTTTTGAAGTTGAAGCCTCTGTATCTAGGAGAATGGCCGTTGCAATGATTTGCAGAAGAATCCATCACGGTTGCTCCACAAGCCTCATCCGGTGAGATCTAATCTTTCTGACTTCAGTGCCTCTTGTTAGTTTGCTTCAAAAGCGCTACGGGCCTCCTCGATAGTTGACCGTTGAATGTTCTAAATGAGTTTGAGGTTCAAAACAAGCGGGTTGAATTTTGGTGAGAAACGATCTAGGCTGCATAATCTCAAGAGCGATTCCATACAAGTCTTCGCAGAATTGCATAAAACATTTTATTTTGAAAGTTTTTAAAAGCGACAAATCGCTTCATGTTGAAGAGTATGGAACGGTCTGGGTCAAGCGGGTCCTTCTCGGTACTCGCAGTGACAAGCATGATTTCAAACAATAAGGGCTTAGCGCCTCTCTTTCTCTCAAATTGGTCAAAGTTTTGCAAAACCGAGAATTCCTTCCTCTTCGGTTTTACCCTTGATGTTAAGGAGGTTTTGAAAAACTTAGGTCAATCTAATGATTTTCAAATGCAGAGAAGGCGGGTGGAATCGGGGCGTTCCATTCAAATCCTCAGCACAACTAGCTCAACACAGAAATCAATAAGCGGAAACATGATAGCGCTTGTTTCATTCAAGCTTCTCGGATGCTTGGCTCCACAGTGAGAGCAGACTCAAGAGAAAGCAAAAGATAATTAAAAGCGGTGTTCGAGGCAACAACCTCGGAATCACGGTATTCTATACAAGGGGGCGGCTCGCTACAACAAGACAAACCCTTAAGCAACAAGCCCGACTCAAGAAGAAGAAGCGGACTCAAAACAAAACAAAAATGACTTCGGCACCCAAGGCGAATTTACAAAACTAGCACTTTCATGAGATGCTAAAAATGCGTGCTAGGCATACATCAAAAATCTGAGCGCAGGTGGTCAAAACGATCACATACTCGCGGTATCTTCAAAATCCAACATTTTGGCGATGCCGGACTTCGCCGAGATGGGCGGAGGATGACCTCGTTGTCGATCAAGTCTTGCACCTCATGGCGGGCGGAAGCAATTATCGGTGGTGGTCGATCTGCTGATTACCGCTTGATCTTGAGTAACATCATAGCTTTCTTTGAAGGGGCTGAGGGAGAGGTCTAGGCTCAGGGGTTTAAGATGCCCCTCTCGGCGGAGATCTGAAAGTGCCTTAGATAGCGGCATGTAAAGGCGTGGAAGGCCTGCGCCCTCAGGCGGTACTTGAAATCGAGTGTTTGCTAGACGCACTAGCGAATGGGTCGGCAGGCTCTGCCTTGGTTTTCTGATCCTTCCCTGGTGTAGGCTTGGGATTGGCCCCAGGGGCTGATACGGCATGGCCGGGGCCTATCGACTTCGATTGGTGGTACTTCTTTCGGTTAGAGTGGAAAGCATCATCACGGCTTTAATCCTGTTGAGGATACCCGTTGCTTGTTCATCCTCGGCTTTCAAAGCCTCATTGCCTTAACAAGCTGTTCAATGGGATCGACATACATCTTCACTTTGCCTTTACCTTTGGCCTCGGCGATCAAAGTGCAGGTTGATGTTGAGTGCGTCATTGTTGTGGTTGGAGGCCATCTCCGGTTGGTTAAGCTCAATCACAATCCGTCGATGGCGGGGGCTCTGTGGCACAAGATTCTGACATATGATCTTCTTGGTGATGGCCCGACATTAAAGTGGCGAGATCCGCCACAGACCTCTGGAGGTCACCTAGCATTCCCATCACCTCAAAAGGTAGTGGGCTCATGAGCTGAAGTATAGCAGGGGTGCCCAAATTGGAGTGCATAGCAGGCGACACAGGCGGATGTGGTAGATCAGCTCTTGGTCTCATCTGTGGGTGATTCCTTGATCCAATGTGGCTGCCATAACCACTATCTCTTCCGAATTCTGCGTCGTCATAAGTCCTGCCTTAGCAAGGGGGAACACTGGCTATTCTGTACTCTCTGAATTGAAAGAAAAAGACAAGCGACATTTCATTAAGCAGATCAAACAGTGTAGCGAACAAGCACTCTACAAGCGATCCTTTGTTCCCCGAAATCAACGTCTGACACTGAATCGAGATACCCACGGATACAAGCGGTTCTCTGGCGATACTTGGTGCCCTCGGGCCTGATACTCAAACTTGCAAACTGATATGTGCGTTCTTGTAGAGATACACTCCAAAAGCACATAGCAAGTAAAGAGAACCAAAAACAACCCTGTGTTGGGGTAGGGTTTCCCTGTCCTATTTTTTCAGGAGCTAGGGTTTCACTATACACGCAGCAGTTTCAAACAACCTATGATCGGGTAAGCAACCTGTCCTAGTTTGGGATGGTCACTATGGATTCTGAACATGCACTAGGTCGAATAGTCGAGAAAGGGTGCCCGATAAAAGCAGGGGTTTGTGTTCCCATCTTTGTCGAGCCCTGGCAAATTGACCTTATGGTCATGCCTTGACAAGAAAAGCCTCCAGCAAACCGTTCAGGAATGGCAGATGGCAAACACGATGTCCTAGGCGCACCAATGCAAATGCAATGCAAAAAGACACATAAATGAAATCAAAATAGGATATCATCAGTTCGAGTCATGCTCTCTAAAGTCCCCATGAGTCACGAAGCGTAAACGTCCCAGCATGGGCGGATGAACTCCCGTTCCGTTCATTTTGGGTCCACTACAGTTCGGACTCAAATTGTCCGCGGTTCTTAATCTAAACCAAAGAGTCCAAATCCCAAATCAACCGTCGTTTAGAAAACAGATTTTTAGAAAAAGTGCAAACATGGGCTTTGCGGAATCTGATGCGCCACCTAAATATTTTATTTTGGGAAATTTAGGAAACCGACTTGGTGCCAAAGGCCGCGTGTAAAAGTCATCACCAAAGTTGCCTCGGCAGGAACTTGGAGTGCGATTGGGGAAGGTCGACTATGAGCACCCCCTCGCCCGATCGAAGATCGGCCTCTACTAACCATGATATCCGTTTTGAAAGCGTTATGTGTTCTTATTCGGTTATTAGCCTAGAATTACTATGTTATGCGCCTGACAAACAAGTATAGACTAGATTGCCTAATTTGGAAATAAGCATTGCATATCCGTTTGTTTTGAAAACACTTTGGAATTTGCTACTCGCAAGTAGGCTAAAATATGGATTTCAACGAGTTATTCCAACTCAAACAATCCAAGCTTCACCCGCGCAATCAAGCGATAATATCGCGTAAGCATTTAGCGCATGGTAAGCATCTTTGTCATGTTAACATTCACACTCATGCGAGATGCTAAAGCATAAAAATACTTGCATCGTACTCAGGTGCCAAAACAATAAAGCGGTTAGCAAACATGCATGATCCTAGTCCATGTTATGTGGCTAATGCATCGCATACAAAATGTACTTAGGATAGGCTCGGTTAATCCTAAACATGGCATGTGAAATGCAATCATTTGATGCACATATTCAAGTTAGATTGGAAATACAATGCAGTTAGTATGATGTACTGAGCCCGGTGCATGCAAGACAAATGTATGAATGCACGCATGCATAGCATAAGGTATGCTAAATTAAATATGCCCTAAATCTACCATCATAAGCAGGTAAATAAAAGGGAAGAAAGACGTGGGGTTGGAAGACATGCACACACGCACACACACTTATTACACAATTGCCCTCGCTCGGAGGGACCGAAAGAATAATACAATTTAAATAATGAATTAACTATCTAGCTAATTAATTATTACAGACCGATTAACTTAATTAAGCAAATTAATTAATCTACGAAAACAATAAAAAACAGCCTCGGGGAGAGGGCTCGATGCATGCTTTTCGCGCTCGGAAATCCTTGTCATGCATAAGCGCCTCTGTTTTCCTGCTCTGCCCTCTAAAACGCCAAAGTCTCGGAATTGCTCCCCTGGACATTAGGAACACCATCGGTGAGTAAGTGCCACAGCGAGGATGTGGTCACGGTATTGATGAAGCTATCGGCCGCAATTTATGTGCGGTCGACACTCTTGTGAAGTCGATCGGCCAGAAGTGCCTGTAGAACCTGTTTGACAGCAGCAGAGGACAGAGCCTTGCATGACAATGCAATTCAAGCAATGTATGGCCTAACCACACACCTTATCGTGTGTATGACTCAAGGGACATGATCCTTGGTTCTCCGGACCATCAATCGCGCATTTCAATCGTGATGGCCCCTAAGAATCAAGTGTGCACTTTCATTTCAAATGTAATGCATATAAACAATCAAAGGCCGATCCTATCACTAAGTCAAGGGACAAGGCATGCATGCAAGATGCAATGTCTAACCTAGGCATGTGAGCTAATATGCAACACGAGCATGTGAACAAATGATGCACACTAGGCATGCAACCTAAGCAAACAAGCATGTGGGACATGCAAGCTAACTAAGCATGCAAGATGCAACTAAACATGTTAATATGCAAGGCATGCAACATGTAACAACTTGACCAAAAAGAAGAATGCATGCCAAATACAAAGGGTTTCAAGCATGCAACAACATGAGATAGGTCAAGTATCTTTGACAACACATAAGATAAGCATACAACACATGTGAGGGATGGACTTAAACTCATTTGGCGGCCTCTACTGGGCCCAAACGAGTGGCCAAAACCATGGAAATGGGGTCCAAAGCACACACATACACGCATGCAAGTATGGTCCAACACTTAAGCATATAAAGGCGACTTTTAAGCACACTCAAAAGAAGGCATAACATGGACAAATGACATGCAAATGAAGCTCTAAAATCATGCTACAAGAGGTGCCAAACCAGCAAACAAGATAAACACTAGCATGCAAATGGTCCAAATGCTAAAGACAAGCCAAGGAGGCTTAAATCAAGGTCATGTCACCAAAACTCACAAGGCTAAGGGGACTTAAAACAAGTCAAATCTTGAGACTTAACAAGGCCAAGGGTGCCCTTAGATGGCATCTAGAGTGGTCTAAGCATAAGCATGCTCCTAGGCCTAAGCAGGGGCTTAAGGTAACCATCTTTAAACACGTTGAAGGGGATTAAATCTCGAGCATATAGGCATGTTATAAGGACTGAAATAACATGTTGGAAGGCTCCAAACCACTAAAGTGATGCAAACAAGGCATGCTACACACTTAAATACTTAAGGCCAACAAGCCCAAAATGCAAGGGGTATACAATGCAAGCTATGGTCGACCCAAACAACCAAGGGCAGACCTCAAACATGGCAAGATAAGCATAAAACTGCAAAGTTAGGCCTAAAACATGCTAGAACAATGGTTTACAACCTAAGGCATGCTAAGTCCTAAACATGGCATTACAAGGTAGGTATGCTAAGCATGCATGGTGTACCAAAACCAACTTACAATAATGCTATATTATGGCATAATAAGCATAAATAATAGTTAGAACATGGTTAACACACCCTTGAACATGAGGCTCCCTCAAGAGGCCAAAAAAAAAAAAATGGTCCTTTTCAAGGACAACAAGGGGAGGGGGTGGCCCTCTCCTTCCTATGACCTCAAGGCACCATCCTCACCTCTGAAATCCCTCAAGATTTCAGTGGTGAGAACCAAACTCAATGGTCCCAGCTCACTCAAAATAGCACAAAATGGGGCCTCTCAAAGGCCTAGAGGGTCAAACACCTCCAAACCACAAAACACTCCTAAAGCAACTATTTACAGGGCCTAAAATAGACCTTTTTCATGTTATATACTAAACACAAAAATAGTTTACAAGATAGGTAAAAGTAGTGTGCAAAAATGGGGGTAACAAGGAGCAAGTTTCTTACCCTTGTAGACTTTCTTCAAAGTGGTGACCTTGTTGCCTCCTTGAGTTCAAATCTAGCCAAGAACACCAAGAACAACCCTCACGGTCCGTCAACAACCAAGAGAAGGTGTAACTCTATGTGTTTGTGTGCAATAGTAAGACTAAAACACCTTAAGCACAAAAAGAGAAAAAAGAGATAGAATAGCTACAACTATACTAACCCTAGAACAAGAGCTCTCCTCTGTGTTTTTCTCACAAAATCTCTCTAAAATGTCTAACCTAATGCCAGAGAGGAGCTCCTCTTATAGAGGCCAATCTTGTGATGCTTACAAGTTAAGCAACAAGAGGCCATCCTCCATACTGCGTGTATGGAGGAACAAAACTCTAACACTGTATTAAAATATCTGCAAAAGAAGATGAGCGATGGTCGTGGCCAAAGTGTCACGCACACACCCTAAAAGTTTGGGCATGACCTTTTAAAACAGACAAGTAACCTAACATGCATAGCATATGGGGCCTTAGCGGAAGCACCAAAATTTAAATATAAATTACAAACTCCATTGAGCTACCTCTAATATGCGGGATCACATGAATCACATACATTATATCAACCCGGTCTGAAAGCCAAAATTATAACTTGAGCATCGGTCATATATATATTTACATATCTGACTGACCCTATGATCGGGCATAAACAAAATCATGTACCTACAACTCACATCAAAATACAAGACAACATTTTGACAAAAGTTGCTCCAAATAGGTAATCTCGCCTAGTGCTTGAATTCATAAAGGTTGACAAAAAGGAAACAGGCGTCCTAGGTTAGGACTAACCTCTGGTTGGTTACCTCTGAAAGCAGACATCTGAGGGTGAGTCAAGCTCGGTGAATAGTAATACTTAAATGGAACAATGCATAACTTGTATCATAGTAAGCGAGAACATATTGAATTGTAGCTTGTTAACACTTATTGAACTTCAAAACATATACTTATCAAACTTTAAAACACATATACTTATCAAACTTTAAAACATATACATAAGCATGCAATGCAAGAGTCCACACATAGTTAGTGTGAGTTTGTGTTGCACCTTTATGTAGCAGACTTGGGCTCTATCTTGAAACATAATGGCAGACATCTTAAAATATATATAAACTTGAACATCCTGAAACATATTAGCGAACATAACATTTTGGCTTAAAGCCCTTGAAGAAGTTAACAAAGCCCTTGAAAGTTATGCACAAAACCCTTGCATACTGAGTTGGCATCAAGCCCTTGAAAGTTAATAAACCCTTATGTAAATACGAGGCCATGAAAATGGCATAACATTTGACTTACGCGCGAGGTAGTCCATATTTACATACGTCAGCAAAAAACAATCACAGGGGACCCATAAATAACATCATATTGAGAAATCAAACAATAAAAAATTAGTTAGTCTATTGCACCCAAATTAACGTCTTTGGCGGCCAATCCCATCAGCTAGCTTGTGGCATTGCTCTATGAAGAAGGCTCCGGTACTCTGCGATCTTTGCATTATTGACATCCATAACGATGTCAACCAACAACCGCAGCGCACCGGGAAGGCGAACTTTGTCTGAAAGATCATAAGACAAATCGAGTTAAAGTGCGAGGACATACAAAGGCGAGTTGATTGACAAATAAATTAAGCGGTGAATGTACCTTGTCTGGATGGAGCCATCCCGAGGTTCTTTGCATGGTGTTGATGGCGAACATCCTGATCAGCGATGCTACAAAAATAATTTCACATTAAGTTGTAAATCAATCGTGTATGGGTTACGTTAAGTCGATCATCTTCGGTATAGACATTAATGTAGGGGAGAGAGGATTGTGGATTACTCGTCCGGGTTGTTGTCTTGGCCTCTCATCTAACATCGGAAGCTATGCCGTGCAGCCCAACATATCATTTCAAAGTGTAGTTGCGACCGTCGTGCATAGTTTGAACTGATCCCTAAGGTTGAAGTTGATTGGTTTCACGTAAAGGATGTTCGAAGTTTTTGTTGAGTGTTGAAATCGGAAAGGACATACCAAAATTTTTAGCCATTTAGCTTCCTTTTGTTGGAAGTCGGTTGGATGGGACCAGTCGAATAGGTAGGCTACGGTCCACCATATCAATTTTAACGCGCAATCAATGCACTCTCGCGTGAAGGCATGTAAATCTGCGTAAACCTGGCAGACCTTGTTTAGAGGCCATGTAAACCACGTATGCCTTTCTATTTTAAGTTCTAATATAACGGGATGAACATTGATATTACCCTCAGCATCTCAATGTCGCGGCGGTGTATCATCATGTCGAAAGGATGTGACGATATGTTCACATGTGGTCACCGAGTTGCATATCTTTGTTGAATCAAAATTACGCATGTAATGCGCAAGGTCGTGGCGAAACATTTCTCAAAATATATCATACACAATACACAGCGTGGCTTTAAACACTTACTTCTGCAGAGCACATATCACGGGGAAAGAACCAAATCGGTCATGCCTCCGTCATTGTGTAAATCCCTCTGTCCCGATTAGTCAATTGCACCACCACCAAGTTGGTACGGAACATTGTATACTGTACAAGGCAAGGATTGATTACAAGGTTCACGAGGTTCGAGTCTTGAAAAAGCATGATTCATATTTGTCGCGTGAACACTTACGATTAATGGATAGCGGGGATACTGGTTCAGTGTCGCGTATCGCGCCCGGGTGGCAACCACATGGCCGTCCATGAAGATTCATGAAACAACAATGTCCTCTGACAAAAAATGATGTAGAGCGATGGTTATTTCCTGATTGAATTTGTCATTTAAAATTTGCAAGTAGTAAATGGAAACATAATACATTTCATTTTTGCTATAGTCAAATACATAGTTAAGTTTTTTGTTCCTCCTTGATAACAACCCCGCCCATTTGTCAACATAATCACTTAGATCCTACAAAAATAAGCGACCCGACTAACGGTACGCTTTTCGCCAAAATTGGAAGCTTACATTGCAATTCGGTAGTCATAAAAAACAACGTGAAATATAAAAAGCTATGCAGCGTCGAGTTTTTAACTTGTGTGATGTTTGGTCGCGGAGTTTGTTAGAAATGTGTACTAACATGGCGGCGGTCATAGCTGCAAACATGCAATTCTTTGACAACTAGTACAATACAACGGATGATTGTAAAATTAGCAAAACATTATTATTGATGTATGGGCATGAATTTGGTGTGAGAACTTGTGGGCATGAAAGGCGATATTTGTACCTTGTTCACATATCTACCATCAACATCCTGGTGAGCCGATGTCGTCAGCACTATTTGTTTTGCTATCGATGCAATTACCATATCCCCGCCTCGATGGCGAACTCCCGCCACGCGCTTTCCTTTTTCCTTTTTCCTTTGCGTCTTCCTTTGCACTTCAATGCGATTCAGTTGCTCCCAATGGTTTATGACTTAGTAGAATATGCACATCGCCGCCATGTTCTTGTGCTTGTTGAAGGTCATGAGTGTGTTATCTTCGGTTTCATATGTTTCCCTGACCGAAGGCCTCCCTTCTTATTGTTGTCCCACCTTCTTCAATGTTGACTTCACGCCCATCATTACAAATGACTTTGTCCCTTGCCAAGGTTCCCTTCAAAATCGTTGTTGGTGATCCACCCTTATTACACATCTGATATTACACTCATTGGGTTAACCGTCGAGATGGTTTATACGCCGCGTAAATCGTCTTGACTCTGTGGTCCCTGTTGAGCCCTTTTGCCGGTTCGTTCTGCCGATGAGGTGAATTGTAGCATTTGTAGGTTCACATAAATTGGTTTTGTTCGGTGAATGGTTACGTTCTGCATTAAGCGAAATGTTAGGCGATTGCTTGACATTTCGCCGATTGAAGCAACATTGGAGGAGAGGTTACACACATCATTGCCTTCACCTAATCATACATACACATTACGTGAACTTAGTCTTATAAACCATCTTTAGCGATGTGGCTCAGCGTATTGAAAATTAACGTCTTGCTTGGATGGATTACCTTGTCATTGCCAACAACTTGCTTGGCTTCGAAATGTATAACATCTCATTAAATCTATTTGGTTGTGGAGAACTTGCTTCATCATTTCCTTCCGCCAGCGAATGTCCGGACTCCAAATTGCTCATCACGGGACTTCATTGTCTTGTCCTTTTGTTGGTTCGACATGGCATGCATCCATGTCAGCATCATCGGCGTTCTTGGAATCAAACTCCACCTAATCATAGAAGCGCATAAATGAAGTCGACATTGTATGTTGAAGAAAGTGGGCGATGTATGAAGCCGTGCAGTGGTAGGAGTCTTACATAATGTTGAGGAGTTGTACTTCCTTCTCATCGTCGCGGCGTCTCCGTGTTGGGTATCACCCCAATCATGAACCCGAGGAATTAATGGACGCGTCGTGGTCGAGGTCCGGACAAACCTGATCATAACATCTGTAGACATTGAGGGCACACACTAGATAAGTTGTTCTTCCCGAGAAAAAATTAACTATATTGAGTAACAATGACATTCATTAATGCAGCGTTACTTGAGAGGGCGATTACATAGAATACATTTTGACTGAGATCTGTCCAGCTTCATAGCACATACTGTAATGCAATGTTTTTGGGGAAAAAAATGTCTGACACACAAACGACTTTATTGATGGAAACCAAGGAAAAAAATGATGTTAGGGTTCCCCTCTTCCATACTAGTGGTTCCTCCATTGAGGTTGACATACTTTTTGCCTGTACTTGTTGTTCTTAAATTCATGGCCAGTACTTTCGCCGAGAAAATATATTCTGCAGTACCATATAGTGAGAAGAGTGTTGTTAAATTAATCCTCTGGCGGTATGTATGTCGAAGGCCAATTTGTTGAGCCGCCAGCGAACAATGCATCAAACACATGAAGGGGAATGGAAAAAAAAATCAAGTTATTGGCATACCATTAGCGAGAGAAAACATCCCGTTGCCTTTGCGATGACCTTTATACTTAAGTACCGTTGTGAAGGCATTGCGGTGTCCTTTGCCCAATTAAGCTCATGTCGATTCCGCGTCCTTCACGGCATGAATGAGCGATGGATTCAGGTCATTGTGGTAGAGACCTGACATGGCTTCAACTGCGTCTGGCCGCAAATTTCCGCTGGCTTCGTCCTCCGCACCATGATCTCGGTCAGATAAAAGTCTCCAACATTCAAGGCCAGACTCAGTTAACTCAACCTCATAAATGAATATTGGGATGTCACTTCTTATTGATAAGCTGCGTCTCTGGCCTTCACACCGTATTCCCCAATAAAACATTCTTTGCCGTCGGCGACACGACCAACCGCCGGTGATACCAGAATCTCCGCGGATCGAGTTACCATGCCAACCATACGCTGATCGTGATCTATACATACTTACACTTCCATCCCGAGCCGTAAATGATATCAGCATTTTTGCTTTTGTGCGCCCAGTTGAACGGTTATAGCTCATGGGTGACTTCAATGATATCACGGAGTTGACTTTACCGCACATTTTACCTAAATTAATACAAAAATACATGCTGTAATGCTTAGGAAGCGGGACCCAGCAGACCATTTTCTGAAAAACATGAAGTGTTAATGACCTTTTTCGAGACTTGGTCTGAATGGGTACAACTTTGGCGTGTTCTGGCGCTTCCTCGCCTTCCAACCATTTCCGCCAAACATTTTCCTCGCCAGAGAAGTGCATCCCACCTACAATGTCTTTTCTGATCTTCAACAAGTAATGTGGGCGTTGAATAATGTAACAATGATTAGTACTTTAGAAGTAAGACTTTCCTTGGCATAATCTGGGTATTGTTGGTAATTAAATAAGATTGCCGTACAAATAACGATTTGTAAAAAGTCAGCGAGCATAAGCATTAGCTCATGGACTTTTACAAAAAATTAATTTACAAAAAAAGCAATGGGAAGTGAGCATATTACATCTCTGCGAAATGCCTGGCGATGAAACAATCACAAAGGCCACTCGACCATTCAATACAGCGTGTGGATATAACCAGTATGTTTTTATACGCATTAATATTATAGAATACATATTTCGACACTCACAATTTTGTCCGGTCAGCAGTGTACGGCCTTATGCATTTCATGTGAATTGTGTTCTTTGTTTGCATGCAAGCATACATTGAAGACTTATCATCGGTAAATCTTAAATATGAATACATATATATAACAAGTTTTATATTTGAAATAAACATATCTCTGACTTTTAGTATCAGGGTTGAATAAACCACAATTTAAACATTTTTGGAACATGCAGACAAAAGCAATTTCAACTTATCCCTACAATGGCGTAATTAGGTGCAAAAATAAATTTCCATGACTGTCCAAAATAACTAAATACCTTAACATTCAGATATGGTGCAATGACATTTCAAACAAAAGAAACCTGTTGAACATTTGGATTTGTTGTTCGGCAATTAATATTTAATCTTTTCCTTCCCCTTCCTTTAAACAAATGTACAAATTTAAATTGAAGTGCGGTTGGTATTACCTATTTTGTCCAGATTGTGTAATTTGAATCGATGCACTTTAAACTACGAATTATTACCAAATTCTGAGACATTTTGAGTCAGTACTAGCCTGTTGTGATTCTCAACAAAAAGATTATGTCAATTGATTGCGGTCATATCCGATTGATGAAGATTATAAAGATTCTATATAAATCTGTTCATGTATATGCATATTTTACATTGACAGTGAAGTTGTAATCAAGCTGAATGTCAATTATGATAATTGATCTTTCATGAGCCATTCAAAATTTGGAAAACAAATAACCTAAACACAAAATTACCACGAAATTTATGTAAATTGATCCTGGCAAAAAAATAAACTTCTTCTTGGTGAATCGATTAAAATGGTTTACAAACATATGTCTGAAAGCAAAGTGGTAGGGAGAGTCTTAAGAAGAAACTAACATTGATGCGAGGTATTAATATCCATCGTGGATGCAATGAGCAATAACTCTGCCAATCAATTAGAATCAACCCATGGAAACACAAAATAGCAGTGCAACATGTGTGTTTTGTTAACATAAATTTTTCTTCTAATAAATGTTGGAATTTTACCAACACTATCTGTTGATTTAAACATGAACCAAAAAGAATGACAGACATCAATTTTGCATTTTAGTTCCACCCTGACTTACAATTCGACTAATTATGTGCCTGGCGATAAATGCATAATCTTGTAAATATTACTTGAGGAAGGACTACATTTGTTTCCATTTTCTTGTTTCTTGGACTACGCATACTTTTTATGAAGGCCATTTCTAAGGACCACAGCTTAAGCGAACTATTCATAGCAGGTTAAACAAGCCACAGGACACGATTCTCTTGTCAAAAAGTGGTGCTCCATACATCCCTGAAAGCAGGATAAGAAAAGCCCCAATAGGTCAGGAGGCTTTGGAATTTTCCCTCTTAACAGTTCGACCAGGAATCAATTGGTACATCTGGCCAGGCTCCATGCCTTCAGATTGGTCGGTGGTGTGAGATGAATCTTTCCGGGCGCAAGCAAGTCCTCCTCAGTTAGTATGTGTGACAATGAAACAACCGAGAGTGAAGCCACAGACTATGCACAGCTGCAAGTCCTAGTCAATGGCCTCTGTTTTACATTGGTTTGATGCAATTGAACTCTAGGAGGGATCTCAGCTGTCGTGCACACTCTCAGTGCTCCCATCCCAGTATCACTTCTTAACTAAGTTGTTCAGTTCATCAAGTTCACAGAGCTGTGGTAGGGGCTGAAGACATTGAGAAAGAATCCAAGAAGGCCGGGAAGGAATTCTGAAGAAAATCTGGTAGTGAAATGAGAACATATACTGTCTGCATAACTTTAAAATTGATTTACCTTTAATGTGAAGTTATCATCTTGCATATATAGCAATTACATTTATGAAGAAGGTAGGCTGGCTCATTCATAGATTCATGGCATTTTGTCTGGACTTTAATGAAGCGGTCATGCAATCGCATTATCTCTCATTGTCTTTCTACATTATTCGTGCTAATAGAGAAAAAGGATGGTGCGTTAGTAATAATATTGTTGGGAGGGTATGATCTGCTTGTTTCATTGTACATACAATTATTGATGAAAACCTTGCATGGGAAAAGTATTCTTCTGATCGGCCCGCGCATGCAGAAGGTAATGGGCATAGACAGGATGCTACCTGGGTCTGACCTGATTTTTGACAGTGGAAAGCCCATTCGTTTGGCCTTTCCAATAACAGCGGCCGGGACCACAGGTGGCTGCGAAAAGCAATACCTTCTCCCCGCCGACTGGGACAAAAGCGTATGAGAGTAAGAAGAGTTTGCGCTGATACCTCTAATATCCAACACACTAAAGATACTTGGTCCATCAAGACATAAATCAATAGCCTCATTTACCTTGGTTGGCGATATACATGGGTGAACTCTTTGGGAAGGGATCCTACCAATAATTTTGTCTGATTAATGCTCTCATCAGTGATACTCAACTTCTTAACGAAGTTGTTGGTTCTGGTTCTGGCGTAGTAAGGGAAGTGAAAAGAAATTGAAGGATGTCAAAGAAGGCGAGCGGTTCCACAGAAAAAATCTCTACATGCGTGAAATGGAGAACCTTGCACTGTCTCATTGCGCTTTTTGAATAAGCTACCTTTGTCTTAGAGTTATCATCTTATATATATAGCGATTCAGTGAAAACGTGGCTGTAAATTACATATGAGTTCTTGAAATTTTGTCTACGGTTTTCTGCGGCGAGTTCATAAATCGTACTCTCATTGTCTTTTTATGACATTAAATTGCGGAAGATAAGAATGGATGATGCGTTAATGTTAATATTGTGACGGCGTTGGCGGCGATCTTTGCATGTTTCATTGTACATACGAATCCAGTAGAAACTTGCTTGTCGCGAGAAAAGTATTATTCTCGTCGGCCATTTATACGCGACACCGTATGGAGATGGGCGAGGATGCAACCACCTCGATTACATGCAGCGGTTACTGATGCGTCGAAAGCCCTCAACGATGGTTGCCTTTCTGTATGTCTGACGGGAGGCGATGGTGGCTCAATACCTTCTCTCCCCATACATTTCGGACTAGGCCACCTGATTAAGGGAAGAAGTTTACGCTTCGATTCCTTCTCTAATATCCAACTTTTCTGAATCTTGGTCCATCAGGGCGCCGTCAATGGCCTCTTGTTTACGTGGTTGGCGATACGTAGGTGAACTCTTTAGGAGGATCTGGCACGTGCACATCTGAAATGTAACTTCCATATATATATGCAAGATGATAACTTCAAGACAAAGGTTGATTCTTCAAGTAATGACAGAAGGTTCTCCATTTCTAGGGGAGGTCGTGAATTGCAAGAAGGCCTTGAAGTCACAACGAGCAATGCGATTAAGTGAAAATGGACAACAACTTGCACTGAGCATCATTGAGCAAGTTGTGCACGCAATAGCGGTTACCTTCTCTTGAAGTTATCATCTTGCATATATATATAGCGAGTTACATTTGAAGAGGAAGGTATTGACGATTCATGGATGGACCAGCTATCTTAGAAAAGTTGATATTAGATCTCTGAAAGGCAAACCTTCCACTGTCTTTTACGCTTCGATGATGAGAAGGTATTGCGTTAGTAATAATGTGTTGGCTTCGATTGCAAAGGCCTCCATCAAGTTGAGGGCTTCAACTTCCATCGAAAGCAACTTGGTTGAATCGAGGTGGTCGCATCCCGTCCATGCTCCATTACCTTCGGTGAAGCGGCATAGCTTCATTGTAGAATACAGGCGAAAAGCAAGTTTCATCAATTGTATGTGACAATGAAACAAGCAAGACGCCATCGCTTCCCAACAAATATTACTAACGCATCTCCATCCATTCTCATTCTCGCACGAATGTCATAAAAAGAAAGACAAATGAGAGACGCATTTCATGAACTCGGTCAATAAAGTCCAGACAAGGCAACTCATGAATGACATTCTTCCTCTTCAAATGTAATCGCTATATATATATGCAAGATGATAACTTCAAGACAAAAGGTAACCGCTATTTAAAAGTTATGCGGCAATGACAGTAACAATTCTCCATTTCTACGAAGGAGATTTTCTTCGTGAATTGCCTGGGCTTCTTGACTTTCTTGAATTTCTTCACCTCCCCCTTACGATAGTTCGTGAACTTGAAGAACTGAACAACTTCGTTAAGAAATTGAGCATCACCTGGGATGGGAGCACACTGTATGTGCACGCACAGTTCAGATCCCTCCTAAAGAGTTCACCTAAATACACGTCAACCACAGAAACAGAGGCCATTGACGATGCCCGGATGGACCACATCTTAGAAAAGTTGGATATTAGAGAAGGACTGAAGGCAAACTTCTTCCGTAATCTGTTACGCTTGTCCGAGTCAGATGGGGAGAACGTATTGGTTTTCAACCATCGTGTCCGGCTGCTTAAGTTGTTGGAAAGGCCAGCCATTAAGTTGAAGGCTTCAATTTCCTACTGAGCAACTTGGTTGCACAGAATCGAGATGGTACGCATCCCTGGTCCATGCTCCATTACCTTGGGTCTTGCGCAGTGGCGATCGAGAAGAATACTTTTCTGGGCGTACAAGCAAGTTTCATCAATTGTATGTGACAATGAAACAAGCAAGACTGTCATTGCCTCCCAACAAATATTACTAACGTACCCATCCATTCTCATTCTGCACGAATGTCATAAGAAAGACAAATGAGAGTACGCATTGCATGAACTCGCTCAATAAAGTCCAGACAGCCCGCAACTCATGAATGACAGCTACCTTCCTCTTCAAATGTAACTGCTATATATATATGCAAGATGATAACTTCAAGACAAAGGTAACCGCTTTAATTTTAAAGTTGCTGTGCAATACAGCAAGGTTCTCCATTTCTCTGACGGAGATTTTCTTCGTGAATTGCCTGGCCTCCTTGACTTTTCTGAATTTCTTCACCTCCCCCTTACGACAGTTCGTGAACTTGAAGAACTGAACAACTTCGTTAAGAAGTTGAGCATCACCTGGGATGGGAGCACACTGTATGTGCACGCACAGTTGAGATCCCTCCTAAAGAGTTCACCTACAGACACGTCAACCACAGAAACAGAGGGCATTGACGATGCCCGGATGGACCACATCTTAGAAAAGTTGGATATTAGAGAAGGACTGAAGGCAAACTTCTTCCTTAATCATTACGGTTGTCAGGCTCGGTGGGGAGAAGGTATTGGTTTTCGCGTCTCATCGCCGCAAGTTGTTGGAAGGCATCAAGGCCATAAACGGTTTGAGTGAACGTCAAGTATTGATTGAACCTTGGGTGTGAAACGAATAGCTCAGATAACCAAAATTTCAAAGCAATCCTCATTTCAACTCTCTCTTCGTCATTCTATGTTTTAAGTTGAATACCGCAACTATGCATGAAATTGACTCGAAAGAAAGAGTTGCGCTTACCGGTATGTATGGACTAATTAAATCTTAACCCTACATTCAATGAAACATAAGTTCCGACAATATAAAATCGTGAGTAGTACAAAATTGAAAGCGAAATTCAACCGAGTGTGCTACCGCTTGAAACAAGATTAGTCATTGTTTGTTTATCGAGTTTCTTATTTTCCTATTTTGGCTACTCAAAAAAAAAAAATTCGTTTTCCGTCCCAACATTACACAAATTTTTTTCAAGTCTTCTTTCGTTATATATAACCCTCGTAAGTTCGCCATGTAAATGGAGAACACCTTTATGCTTGTTGCTAACTACTATGATACCTATGTTCAACTTGCAGACGATAGCGAGAGGAAGACTTCCTATTCGAAAGGAGAAAATACAAAAAAACGAGCACGAAACGTTCCTATTGGGTCCATTTAGGTTAGCGAGAGGAAGAGTTCCTATTCGAATAGCACAAAATACGAAAATGGAGTCTGAAAGATGGTGTCGATTTCTTGGGTGTGAAGGTATATCGAATGATACAAGACAAACAAGGAGAGCAGATAATGTAGCGGACGAAATAAAGGAAATACCAACGGATCGAACGAACCGACGGTGGTGCTCGATTAACCCTTGCGGTTGTCCTCCACCGAAACAAAATCAACTTCAAAAAAGTATTTATGCATCCACTTCCATGGCTAGCCTTCCCAACAACTTAAGCTCGGCCCTAAAATTTTTTCTCTAAAACCCTCTGACTTCGGAAATGGAACAACGGAGAGGCGGCGAGAGAAAAGACAAACAAAGAGAGGTCGAGATGGAAGAATAAATTATTTTGTTCATAAAAGTTACACCTTGGAACTTATATCTTTAAATTAATTTTCTTAATAAAAGTTACACCTTGAACTTATATCTTTTCTAAAAAACGAAGCATTCACATTTATTAGGGATTGGTCTAACTTTGGGAACTTATATCTTTCGTAAAGGAAACATTAAACCGATAATTGGTCTTCTTTGGGAACATATAGCTTTTGCAAAAACTCACAAAGTTTACAACCATTAAATCAATTTTCTTTAAAATTTACACCATCTCTGAAATATTTACAACTTCTTGAAAAATTACATTTTTGGAAATACCTTTTCATAAAATTTACACTTCTTATTTCAAGTTACACCTTTAGTGAAAAACAAAACTTACATCTTTTCTATGGTAATTTACACCATCTTGGACAAACATACACCATATTTGCAAAGTTTATACATTTTCTCAAATAATTTCTTTCTTTTAACAAACTTTATGAAAAGGTTATTTTCCATAAAACGTCTAAGTTTTTTCCCCAGCTTAAGTTCCTAAAATCCAATCACCTTTGTTTTTTGTCTTGTGGCAATGTGAGAGAAGAGGCGTTTGGAGGGCTTCGCCTTTCTACCAAGTACAACTCCTTTTTGAGAGGCAGACTCTGGGAGGGCTTGGAATAGCGACTCGAGTCCAAATCCAACCAAGTATGTCAATGTAAAAAGAACCGTTTCTAATATAGAGCAGCACGACAGAGAGAGAGAGAGAGGCGAGATCAACGCGGACATAGAGACCTAGATGGACAATGATCGACAGAAGGACCCGAAATCGATGAGATCGACGAGAGAAGAACCCACATGGACACGGACGGACCAAGATCGGCTGGAACCTGGCCGAGATAAGCGAGGATCGACGAGAGAGACCGACATCGACCAGAGACCAAGATCGATAGCCAATCTTTCAAAAAACTTTCATTCTTGGCGGTGCCGTGGAGGTGCCGATCTCGCTGCGGAGCCCACCGGCCTTGGGTGGTCGGCGGGGTCCACGAACCCTTTGATTTGTTCCTTTGGTTGTCTCAATTTGTTTGAACACTTGAAATGTTACTCCTTTTGTGTTTACTACTTAGAAGCGAACATATGTTACTCATACGTGTTTACGAACATTTTGAAATGAACCCTTTGTTACTCCTTTTGTGGTTAGGAACACTTGGAAATGTTTCTCCTTTTGTGTAACAATTTTGGCATAAGATTTACACTTTTCCTCGAACTTACACCATTTGTGAAGGCCCAACTTAAAGCTATTTGAAGTCACTTATACCTATTAAAAATAAATTTCATTCCTTTACACCTTGACAAGCTTACACCTTTTCATGAAAATACTTACACCATTTTTGAAAAGTTACTCCTCTTATGTAAGAATTTTTGGCATAACATTTATACTATTGTGCTTATACACTCTTTCACAAAAGGTGTAAGTTTGAAGAAAAAGTATATCGACTTATGACAAAAATTATTACGAAAATAACTTTTCAAAAAAATATAAACACTTCACGAAAAGGTATAAACTCACCTAAAAGGTGTAAATTTGATGAATTTATTTTTCACAAAAATATAAGTTACTTAGAATAACTTTAACACTTCACAAAAGGTGTAAGTTCGAAAAAAAATAAATGTTATGCCAAAAATTAATGAGTAACTTTTCAAAAAATATATAAGCTTAAGCAAAAGGTGTACATTTAATGAAATTATTTTTTTCACAAAAGGTATAAGTGACTTCGAAAAACCTTTAACTTCACTTCCACAAAAGGTGTAAGTTGAAGAAAAGCTATAAATGTTATGCCAAAATTCTTACACAAAAGGAGTAACTTTTTCAAACAAAATATAGGCACTTCCACGAAAAGGTATAAGCTTCACCTAAAGGTGTAAATTTGATGAATTTATTTTTCCACAAAAGGTATAAGTTACTTCGAATAAGCTTTAACTTGAGCTTCCACAAAAGGTGTAAGTTGGAAAAGGTATAAATGTTATGCCAAAATTATGAAAAGGTAACTTTTCAAAAAATATAAGCAGTTCACGAAAAAGCTTAAGCAAAAGGTGTACATTTAATGATTCACAAAAGGTATAAGTGACTTAAAAAACCTTTAACTTTTTGTCTTGTGGCAATGTGTAAGGAGAAGAGCTATAAATGTTATGCCAAATTCTAACACAAAGAGTAACTTTTCAAACAAAATATAGCACTCCACGAAAATCCAACCTTCACCAAAAGGTCAATGTAAAGATGCATTTATTTTTCCACAAAATATAAGTTACGAAAGACGAGAGATGTAAGTTGGAGATCGCGGACATAGACTTATGGACAATGATCGAGAAGGAGAGAATCGGAGATCCAAAAAAATAGAACCCACAATGGATAACCTAGAAGACCAAGGTGTACAGATGAAATTCACAAGAGAGAGGATCGGCGAGAGAGGCCGACATCGACACGAGAGACCAAGATCGATAGCCAATCTTTCAAAAACTTTCATTTGCTGTGCGTGGAGGTGCCGATCTCGAGGGGTCAGTGAACCCTTTGATTTGTTTTGGTTGTCTCAATTTGTTTATGAACACTTGAAATGTTACTCCTTTTGTGTTTTACTACTTAGAAATGAACATATGTTACTCATACGTGTTTACAAACATTTTGAAATGAACCCTTTGTTACTCCTTTTGTGGTTATGAACACTTTCAAATGTTACTCCTTCACAACTTGTCGTCAGATTTACAAATTTTTACACGATTTTTGAAAAGTTACTCCTTTACGTAAGAATTTTTACATAAGATTTACACTTTTTTAAGAACTTACACCATTTTTGAAAAGTTACTCCTCTTATGTAAGAATTTTTGGCATAACATTTATACTATTGTGCTTATACACTCTTTCACAAAAGGTGTAAGTTTGAAGGAAAAGTATAAAGCTTATGACAAAAATTATTAAACAGAAGGAGTAACTTTTCAAAAAAATATAGGCACTTCACGAAAAGGTATAAGCTTCACCTAAAGGTGTAAATTTGATGAATTTATTTTTTCACAAAAGGTATAAGTGACTTCGAAAAAGCTTTAAGTTGGGCTTCCACAAAAGGTGTAAGTTTGAAGAAAAGCTATAAATGTTATGCCAAAATTCCTACACAAAAGGAGTAACTTTTCCAAAAAAATATAGGCACTTCCACGAAAAGGTATAAGCTTCACCAAAAGGTGTAAATTTGATGAATTTATTTTTCACAAAAGGTATAAGTGACTTCGAAAAACCTTTAACTTGGCTTCCACAAAAGGTGTAAGTTGAAGAAAAGCTATAAATGTTATGCCAAAAATTCTTACACAAAAGAGTAACTTTTCAAAAAAATATAGGCACTTCCACGAAAGGTATAAGCTTCACCAAAATGTGTAAATTTGATGAATTTTTTTTTCCACAAAAGGTATAACTTACTTCCGAAAAAGCTTTAAGTTGAATTTCCAAAAAAGGTGTAAGTTCGAAGGAAAGGTATAAATGTTATGCCAAAAATTAAATGCAGAAAAAGAGTAACTTTTCAAAAAAAATATAAGCTATAAATGTTATCGAAAGGTAATAAGCTTAGGCACGCAAAAGGTGTACAAATGTTAATTTGATGCATTTATTTTTTCCACAAAAGGTATAAGTGACTTCGGAAAAAACCTTTAACCGGCTTCACAAAAGGTGTAAGTTGGAAGAAAAAGTATAAATCTTATGCCAAAATTCTTACACA
Source organism: Camellia lanceoleosa (assembly GCA_025200525.1). Taxonomy (NCBI): domain Eukaryota; kingdom Viridiplantae; phylum Streptophyta; class Magnoliopsida; order Ericales; family Theaceae; genus Camellia; species Camellia lanceoleosa. The sequence goes on from JANUSC010000789.1 coordinate 26,752, forward strand.
AAAGGAGTAACTTTTCCAAAAAAATATAGGCACTTCCACGAAAAGGTATAAGCTTCACCAAAAGGTGTAAATTTGATGCATTTATTTTTCCAAAAGGTATAAGTTACTTTAAGGCTTGTTTCCACAAAAGGTGTAAGTTTGGAAGAAAAGTATAAATCGACATAGAGACCTAGATGGACAATGATCGTGAAGGACGAAATCGACAGAGATCGAGAGAAGAACCCACGTGGACACGAGACGGACCAAGTTCGGCTGAGCCGAGATAAGCGAGGATCGACGAGAGAGACCGACATCGGACGGAGAATAGGCCGACATCGACCAGAGACCAAGATCGATAGCCAATCTTTCAAAAACCTTTCATTTCTTGTGGCGGTGCCGTGGAGGTGCCGATCTCGGCTGCGAGCACGGAGCCCACCGGCGCTTGGGTGGTCGTGAGTCCACGAACCCTTTGATTTGTTCGATGGTTGTCTCAATTTGTTTATGAACACTTGAAATGTTACTCCTTTTGTGTTTACTACTTTGAAATGAACATATGTTACTCATACGTGTTTAACATTTTGAAATGAACCCTTTGTTACTCCTTTTGTGGTTAGGACTTTTCCTTCATACTTTCCGTCAAAATATTTACACCATTTTTGAAAAGTTACTCCTTGTAGAATTTTGGCATAAGATTTACACTTTTTCCTCGAACTTACACCATTTGTGAAGGCCCAACTTAAAGCTATTTGAAGTCACTTATACCTTTTGTGAAAAAAATTCATCAATTTACACCTTTTGTTTAGGCTTACACCTTCTCGTGAAAATACTTACACCATTTTGATAAGTTACTCCTTTTGTGTAAATTTTGGCATCACATTTATACTATGGCTTATATACTCTTTCACAAAAGGTGTAAGTTTGAAGAAAAAGTATAAATCTTATGACAAAAATTATTTCACAAAAGGAGTAACTTTTCAAAAAATATAAGCACTTCGAAAAGGTATAAGCTTAAGCGAGAAGGTGTAAATTTGATGAATTACTTTTCACAAAGTGTATAAGTGACTTCCGAAAAAGCTTTAAGTTGGGTTTCCACAAAAGGTGTAAGTTCGAAGAAAAGGTATAAATGTTATGCGAAAAATTCTTACACAAAAGGAATAACTTTTCAAAAAAAATATAGGCACTTCCACGAAAAAATATAAGCTTAAGCAGAAGGTGTATATTTGATGAATTTATTTTTCCACAAAAGGTATAAGTCACTTCCGAAAAAGCTTTAAGTTGGCTTCCAGAAAAGTGTAACTTCGAATAAAAGGTATAAATGTTATGCCAAAAATTCTTACAGAAAAAGAGTAACTTTTCAAAAAAATATAAGCACTTCCACGAAAAGGTATAAGCTTAAGCAAAAAGTATAAATTTGATGAAATTATTTTTTCACAAAAGGTATAAGTGACTTTCGAAAAAGCTTTAAGTTGGGCTTCCACAAAAGGTGTAAGTTCGAACAGAAGCTATAAATGTTATGCCAAAAATTCCTACACAAAATGTGTAACCTTTTGAAATAGTATAAGCATTTCCACGAAAAGGTGTAACCTTAAGCAAATTGTGTTAATTTGAAGAAATTTTTTTTCCACAAAAGGTATAAGTGACTTCAAAAACCTTTCAAGTTGGGCTTTCTAAGCGGTGTAAGTTCGAAGAAAAAGTACAAATCTTATGCGACAAACAGATGTAAGTAACTTCGCAAAACGTCTAAGGTCCGTTTTTTCCCCGAAAAACCTGTAAGTTCCTAAAATCCAATCACACTGTTTTTGTCTTGTGGCAATGTCAGAGAGAAGGGCGTTTCGGAGGGCTTCGCCTTTCTCGATACAACTCCGTTTGAAGACGATGCAGGAGGGCTTGGAATAGCGACTCGAGTCCAAATCCAACCAAGTATGTCAATGTAAAGAGAACCGTTTTTAATATAGAAACAGCAGACGAGAGAGAGAGAGATAGTGAGATCAACGGACATAGAGACCTAGATGGACAATGATCGGACGGACCGAAATCGGCGAGATCGAGAAGAACCCACATGGACGCAGACAGACCAAGTTATTTGGAGACCACGGCCGAGATAAACGAGGATCGGCAGAGAGAGACCCGACATCGGCGGAGAATAGGCCGACATCGACCTGAGAGAGACCAAGGTCGATAGCCAATCTTTCAAAAACCTTTCATTTCTTGCGGCGGTGCGTGGAGGTGCCGATCTCGAAACTGCGAGCACCCACCGGCGCTGGGTGGTCGTGAGGTCCACGAACCCTTTGATTTGTTTAGTGGTTGTCTCAATTTGTTTATGAACACTTCAAATGTTACTCCTTTTGTGTTTACTACTTAGAAATGAACATATGTTACTCATGTTTCTGAACATTTTAAATGAACCCTTTGTTACTCCTTTTGTGGTTATGAACACTTTGAAATGTTTCTCCTTCATACTTTCGTCAAAATATTTACACTATTTTTCAAAAGTTACTCCTTTTGTGTAACAAATTTTGGCATAAGATTTACACTTTTTCGAACTTACACCATTTGTGAAGGCCCAACTTAAAAGCTATTTGAAGTCACTTATACCTTTTGTGAAAAAATTCATCCAATTTACACCTTTTTGTTACACCTTCGTGAAAATACTTACACCATTTTTGATAAGTTACTCCTCTGTGTAAGAATTTTGGCATAACATTTGTACTTTTTGCTTATATACTCTTTCACAAAAGGTGTAAGTTTGAAGAAAAACTATAAATCTTAAGACAAAAATTATTTCACAAAAGAGTAACTTTCCAAAAAAAAATAAGCACTTCCACGAAAATGTATAAGCTTATGCAGAAGATGTAAAATTGATGAATTTATTTTTCACAAAAGGTATAAGTGACTTGAAAAAGCTTTAAGTTGGGCTTCACAAAAGGTGTAAGTTGAACATAAGCTATAAATGTTATGCCAAAAATTCCTAAACAAAAGGAGTAACTTTTCAGAAATAGTATAAGCACTTCCACGAAAACATGTAACCTTAGGCAAATACTGTAAATTTGATGAATTTTTTTTTTTCACAAAAGGTATAACTCCCTTCCGAAAAGTTAAATTAGATGGACAATGATCGTGAAGGACCAAAATCGGCAGAGATCGGAGAGAAGAACCCACATGGACACGGACGGACCAAGATCGATGGAGACACTGGCCGAGATAAGCGAGGATCGACAGAGAGAGGCCGACATCGGACGGAGAATAGGCCGAACATCGACCAGAGAGACCAAGATCGATAGCCAATCTTTCAAAAACCTTTCATTTCGCGGCGGTGCGTGGAGGTGCCGATCTCGAAGCTTTGTGACCACCGGAGCCCACCGGCGCTTGGGTGGTCGTAGCAGGTCCGCGAACCCTTTGATTTGTTCGATGGTTGTCTCAATTTGTTTACGAACACTTGAAATGTTACTCCTTTTGTGTTTACTACTTTGAAATGAATATATGTTACTCATACGTGTTTACGAACATTTTGAAATGAACCCTTTGTTACTTCTTTTGTGATTATGTACATCCTTCATACTTTTCGTCAAAATATTTACACCATTTTTGAAAAGTTACTCCTTTTGTGTGAGAATTTTTGGCATAAGATTTACACTTTTTCCTCGAACTTACACTATTTCTGAAGGCCCAACTTAAAGCTATTTCAGAAGTCACTTATACCTTTTGTGACAAAAAAATTCATCCACTTTACACCTTTTGTTTAGGCTTACACCTTCTCGTGAAAATACTTACACCATTGACTTCCGAAATAACTTTAAAGGGGGCTTCCAGAAAAGGTGTAAGTTCTCAGCAAAAGTATAAATGTTATGCCAAAAACTCTTACACCAAAAGAGTAACTTTTCAAATAAAATTTAAGCACTTCCACGAAAATGTATAAGCTTAAGCAAAAGGTGTAAGTTTTCGTTTGTTTACGCCTTTGGTAAGTCAACTCGGAAAAGGAGTAAGTGTTCATAAAAGGTGTATATTATTTCACAGAAGGCGTAACTACTCATATAAATGTGTAATTTTTTACAAAAGGCGTAAGTTTTCATAAATCAGTTACGCCTTTTTCTGAAATTCATTACGCCTTTCTTGAAACTATCTGACTTTGTGAAAACTTATACATTTTTTATTATTTTATTAATTAACCTGGAAAGTGTAATATATTATTTTATTAATTTATCTGGAAAGTGACCCACCTAGCAGGTCACCAATGTGTAAATTTTCAAATAATTTGATATAACCCAATACATACAAATGTGTAAATGCAACATACAAGGGTGTAAGTGCCTTGCATACCATATGCAAGGCACACCTAAGAAAAGTCCTTGTTGCAATTACACATAAAGCACACTTACATATTCAAACACAAATTATTACATGGCTAATAATAAAGTTAATTCAGTTGTACCACAAAACAAAAAGCACAATCAACCCAGCAATACCACTTAAAGACACTCTAATACAAACCTAGCAATTCCACATAACAGCAAACAAATTATTCAAGTTGGGACAATAGTTTTTTTTTTTTTTTTTGGATTTTGTTTTTTGTTTTTTGTTTTTATTTTCAAAGTTCGGACAAAAGTTAAAATGAAATCATAACAACTAAACCGTTTTTCATAAATAAGAACACCTTGTAAAGTTGTAGCCAGTTTCTGCATAAATAGGGCTGCTATCTACTTCTTCAGCTTCTTGATCTTCATAGAAATTGAGTAGATCCTTCCACGTCCTATTTATCAAGAACAACATACCTAGCAGAACATTTGCGATCAAATTTTGAAAACGAATACATGCTAATTG
>JANUSC010000790.1:0-28070 GCA_025200525.1 Camellia lanceoleosa
AGCTGCGCAAAAGCGCGATCATAAAGCGGGTGATAAAAAGTGCCAAACATGGGCTTTGCGGATATGAGTCGCCACCTAAATATTTTAAAATGGGAAATTTAGGAAACCACGACTCGGTGCCAAAAGGCCACGTGTCCGTCATCACCAAAGTTGGCTCGGGAACTTGGAGTGTACGATTAGGGAAGGTCACATCGTGAAGCACCCCTCTCGCCCGGTCAAAGGCAGCCTCTACTAACATGATGATGATTTTGAAAACATTGTATGCTCTTATTAGGTTATTAGCCTAGGTTACTATGTGATGCTCATGACAAACAAGTATAAATGGGCGTCTGCAGATTGGAACTAAACATCTCATGTTTGTTTGTGAAAGATGGTTTGCTACCCTTGAGTAGGCTTAAAATCTGATTTTGCCACAATCTAGTGGAAGCAACAAACAATTGATGAATTGCTCCAATTCAAATAACTCAACCTCCACCCACAGGCATTCAAAGCAGTTATATCACATAAGCATATAGCCTCATGGTAAGCATGCTGTCATGGCAACACTCACACGCATGCAAGGATGCTAAAGCATAAAACTCACCGAGTACTCCAAGCCAAAAGCAGAAAATGATTAGAAATCATGCATGATCCTAGGTATCTGAAATGCCTAATGCAACACATGCAGAATGCAAACTATAGCGAGGCTCGGCTATTCTAAATATGGCATATGAAATGCTACAACTAACACGTATTCAATTTGGAATTGAAAATACAATGCAGTTTGTATGATCTTGTAGAGCAGTGCGTGCAAAAGCAGATGAATGATGCAAACATCTTTGTCATACTATATGCTAATTGAAGTATGCCTATATCTAACCATTCAAAGCGGGTAAATAAAAGGAGAAAGAAATGGGGGTTGGAAGACATACATCACACTCACCCACCCTTATTACAGTTATGTGCCCTCATGAGGTCGAATAAAGAATATCTGATCCCAAATATTACAGGTCCAAAATATTACAAATTTCTAATTAATTAAACAAATTAACTATGAAATTTGTAAGGCTGGCATGCAAGCGAGGGGCCTCGCTTGAAGGATGATGTATGTTGTAGTACTGGCCTTGAAATCCTGGGATGCCCAATTAGCCTCTGTTTGCAATTTACCTTGAAAGCGTGCCATGCTCCGGAAAGTTGCCAACTCTGAATTTTCTTTACGAGAAGCGGGAAAAGGGCACGATGTATTTCACAAATGTATGCATGTCTCGATCCTCGCGCCACATCGATGCATGATGGCGAGGAATCGAATGCACAACTCAATATGGGATGAATGCGGATAGAATGCTACAGCAAAACCTAACTCCATCATGGGTAATCCGATGTCGGTGACTTGGGGATTGAGACCCGTTCGTCACTCGAGTCTGAAAGCGTGCCTCGTTCCGTGCAGACTAACTCCTATCGAACCGATGCAATATGCATGAGATGCATGAAATGCAACTAAGATACAACCTAGTATGCACAATCTTGATGCAAATGAGATGCCTCGAAATCGTGCCCAGCACGCATAAGCCAAAGCGATGACATAAAGGCATGAAATGCAGCGATGGACTTACACCAATATGAGAGGGCTGACCACACACTCACGGGATGCGAATGATAAAAATGAGGTGCCTCGAAATGCGTGCCCAGCACGCATAACCGAAAATCAATGATGAAATATCGGGTAAAATAAAGCGCCTCAAAATCGTGCCGGACCGCATAAAGCGATGATGATGTGATGTAAATCGGATAAAACCGAAGTGCCTCGAAATCGCAGCGCCTGATGCATAACCGAAGCGATGATATCGATGCAAAATCGGATAAAACCGAAGTGCCTCGAAATGCGGCGCCCATAGGCACGCATAAGCCGAAGCGATGATGAAATAAAATCGGATAAAACGAAGTGCCTCGAAATGCGTGCACAGACGCATAACCGGCGATGATGAATGATGCAAATCGGATAAAATAGATTGCCTCGAAATCGTGCACACGGACACGCATAAACCGGTGAGCATCTGTAATGCCAATGACATGGAAAATCTGATTGGGCTTACACTAACATGAGAGGACCTCGGTCGCACTCACATAAGATGCCGTTGGATAAAAGCGAAGTGCCTCGAAATGCGTGCCAGCGGGCACGCATAAACCGAGGCAATGCAAAAAAATCAAATGGCATCTGAAATGCAGCGATGGGCTTACACCAACATGGGAGAGCCTCGGCTCACTCACATAGGAGGCCGTCGGATAAAAAGCGAAGTGCCTCGAAATGCGTGCCAGCAGACGCATAACCGAGGCAATGCAAAAATGATACAAATGGCATCTGAAATGCGATGGGCTTACACCAACATGGGAGAGCCCTCGGCTCACTCACATAGGAGGCGTCGGATAAAAAGCAAGTGCCTCGAAATCGTGCCCAGCAATGAAATGGCATACGAAATGCAACGATGGGCTTACACCAACATGGGAGAGCCTCGGCTCACTCACATAGGAGGCCGTCGGATAAAAGCGAAGTGCCTCGAAATCGTGCACAAATGGCATCTGAAATGCAACGATGGGCTTACACCAACATGGGAGAGCCTCAGGCTCACTCCCATAGGAGGCATGATAAAAGCAGTGCCTCGAAATCGTCCAGCAGCATAAACCGAGGCAATGCAAAAATGATACAAATGGCATGAATGATATGCAAGCATGGTAATGGAATTTCAGCACCTAAATAAAGGGGAAAACAGCCCAAAACAATTGAAATGAAAGCGAAAAATGCATTCATCCAAAATGTGATAATATGCACCCAAAATGGCCTATAGCCCTACTAATCATGCAAAATAGATACATGGCAGCAAAAACAGTAGCAAGGCAGTCCCAAGAATGGCTCATTTCAGTAGCAAACTGGCCAAAATACATAGTCATGGCAACAAAATCATACAAGATTAGTGGAAGGAAGATGGCATATACAAACACCAAATGAACAAACTCTCTTCTACAACATGAAAGAGGGCATATATGCAGTAAATGGCAGCCTCTAATTCATAAGACAAACATGCTAGAAATGGAAGGCAAAATGGAGCCAAAAGAGAGTATAACACATGTAATCTATACACCAAATGACAAACCTTCTTCATGAAACATGTAAAGGGGTCAAAATAAGACTAAAACCAGTAGGGGTCGAAGTCCTAAAACAAACACAAATAGGTCGAAAATTGCATACAAAAAGTGGCACACTTGATGAAATGGTATATATAATGGCCAAATGAAGTTGAGCTATCTACAATGTTGTAGAGGGACTCATTTAAGCACAAAACCAGTAGGGGGTCAGGATCCCCAAAAACAAACACAAATAGGTCAATTTTAGCATGCAAAAATGTGACAATCTTGATGAATATTGAAGGAACTAGTATATACAAATACCAAATGGAGTTGACCCCTTCTACAATGTTGTAGAGGGGCTCAAAATGAGCACAAAAGCAGTAGGGGTCGGAGCCCCAATTCTCAACCAATTAGAGTGTAGAAAAAGATCAAGAAAAAAGGAGGCCCTAAAGTTGGTTTTAGACACTTACCCTTGAAGACTTGTCTTTCTTTATTTTTCGCTTTGATTTGTGGCTTCTCAACCTCTGAAATTCACTTCCTTATGCTGGAATCAGATTTGTGGTGGTGAGAGCTAGGTGAAAAATCAAACAAGACTTTGGAGTTGTTTCAAGGTTTTTAGTTATAAATGAAGGTTTTAGCTATGGAACTCTTGAAGCCATTTTTCTTCTCTCTCAAACCAACTGGATTAGGCTCTTCATTGTGCCCAAGAGAGGTCAAGAGGGCTAAGAGATGGAAAATAAGATATTTTGAGGGACAAATATCTAGATGTTACGAGGCAAAATCGAGATGTTATTGAGAGTGGGCATCGAGAAGTGATGTCCCTGAGAATGATAAAAATTGGGCGAAAAAGCTTGATGCAAAAGCAGCTCGGGGACCCGAGCCATGATTTGGGAAAAAAGAAACTGGAGACATCCAGCGGACGTTCGGCCGCGAAGTGGATATCAGAAGGCCCAGTGTTCCTTAGAAGGATGAAAGCAGAAATGCCACAGGAACAAACTAATGCACAAAGCGAGCTCGGGGACCAAAACGCGTGGTTGAGGTCCGGAAATGGGTGAAGCAGGAAGTGACACTCGGCCCGCGAAGTAGTGTTCTCGGACCCAGTGTTCCTCAAAATGCTGAATCAAAGATGTATGCCAAAATGAATAAACAACAATGCAGCTTGAAACTCGGGGACCAAAACGCGTGGTTGGTTCGAAATGGGCCGTCAAGCAGGTGGTACTTGGGACGAAGTGGGGTTTCGGACCCGGTGTTTCTTAGCGAGGGTAAGCAGAGGTTCTGCCAAGATTGATCGAGAACAACCGCAACAAGCAGCTCGGGGACCAAAACGCGTGGTTCGGGTTCGAAATGGGCCGTCAAGCAGGTGGTACTTGGGACGAAGTGGGGTTCTCGGACCCGGTGTTTCTTAGCGAGGGTAAAGCAGAGTACACTGCCAAGGTTGATCGGAACAACAACAACGAAAACAGCTCGGGGACCAAAAACGCGTGGTTGGGTTCGAAAATGGGGTCAAGCAGAAGTGGTACTTGGGACGAAGTGGGGTTCTCGGACCCCAGTGTTTCTTAAAGTAAAAGCAAGTACGCCAAGGTTGATCGAACAACAACCAAGCAGCGCTCGGGGACCAAAAGCGTGGTTGGGTTCGAAATGGGCCGTCAAGCAAAGTGGTACTTAGGACGAAGTGGGGTTCTCGGACCCAGTGTTCCTAACAAGGATAAAAGCAGAGATGTATGCCAAAACCGGAGAAAAGCAGAGATGGTTGGCGGTCCGAACCGAGGCACACGGCCCTAGGCTCAAAACCGAGCCGGACTCGAAGTGGGCAAAATGGCCCTCTGACCATGAAATGTAGCCTCTGACCATTGTGAGATAGTCTGCTAGACCTCTCTCTCCCTCGGGAAAGAAAAGCAGAGAAAACCGAGTCACGGTTATGGCCGAGACAAAGGCCTGAGAGGGTTAGTCCGGAGGCGGGGCGCCGACGCGACTCTGAAACTTCGAGACAAAGCGCGATATGCAACATCACCGCGCTCAATCGGTGGCGTCGAGTCTTAAGGTCGGTCAAAAATGGGGTGTCTCTGATTGCCCCTCTTTGTGAAACTTCGGAAGTCATAACAATGGCGGGAGTGAGTGTCAAAAGCCGAGAGCGACCCATTTTGACAAGGCGAAGACTTAGACAATCATACAAAACGAAGAGATGTGTGCCCCATGAGAGGGCAAATGCAACCGACAATGTAAGAAGCCGAGGTAACTCAATGATCATGCAAATCTGACAGGCTGTAATGAAACACATATTTACAATAGATGCAAGCAGTTTTAAGCAAGAATGCAAAGCAACAACTACATTTCATGCGATTAAGAATCACGGAGAATCATTTAATTCTCGTCGCGTCTCACGGAGAAGATACGATACTGCGCGATTAAATGCAGTCGCTTTGAACCATACATACAATATCGTGCCTCATCTGTTGGGGATCTCTCGCTTCTTCTTGATTGAGCTGCGGTACTACCTTTCTCCTGACTATGGTTGCGACTTTCCTATTCTCCAACAGGTGAGACTAGGTTGATTCGATATCGATTGAGGCATATACATGCTATCTCAATCTATGGGGCGCCATCTGATTTCAAGCGAGGATATACCTGGGTATTTAAACAGACTTTAGTCTGAAATCGAACCTTTGTGTTCTAGGCATGAGCCATTGAACTCTAGTTTCCACCGTCTCGGTTGGTCTCCTAGGAACTCACATAAACACAGGCGGTGGCTATACGGACCATCGAGTCGTTAGACACGACAAACACCAAAGGAATTGCACCTTTAGAGGATTTAAGGTCTCCTAGACAGGAGTGCACAAGACAATACGATGAAATGTAAGTAAAATGCAAGTCTGGCACAAGCGAATGATGATTGCACAAAATAGTGCGATGGAGGTGAAATATGCAAGGACAAGACTTGGCACCTGACTTACACAGAATTTTTGTTCGTTTGGCACTTGATTCGAAACACAACACTCTACTTTATCTGGGCACAGCTCTTTTTGGCACAAAGTTCATTTGGACACCACAGCTCATTTGCGGGCACCGAGCTCCTTCGAGCACCAGCTCCTTCTTGGGCACCACAGCTCTTCCTTGAGCACCTGACTCCCTTCTTGAACTGGACTCCTCATTCTGAACAGCTCATTTAAGGCACACAGCTCGTTTTTAAGACACCACAGCTCATTTAGGGCACAGCTCGTTTTCGGGAACACAGCTCCTTTTGAACTACAGCTCATTTCCAGACACAACTCGCTTTTTGGGCACGAGCTTGTTTTTAGGCGCCTGACTCCTTCTTGAACACAGCTCCTCCTTTTTTGAGCACAGCTCCTTTTTCTTTGGGCACACAGCTCATTTACGGGCACACAGCTCGTTTTTCGGGCACACAACTCATTTCTGGGCACACAGCTCGTTTTAAGACACATGCTCCTTTTGGGCACCACAGCTCATTCCGGACACCACAGCTCGTTTTTGAACTGCTTGCTCATTTTCGGCGACAGCTCCTTCTTTGGGCACCTGAGCTCATTCTGGGCACAGCTCGTTTAAGACACATCTCGTTTTTAGGCGCCTGACTCCTTTTGAACTCACAGCTCATTCGGCAGACACTGAGCTCGTTTTTGACACCACAGCTCCTTTTGAACACAGCTCATTTCAGCACCAGCTCGTTTTTGAACACAGCTCATTCAAGCACCTGACTCGTTTTAGAACTACACTCGTTTTGAGCACCACAGCTCCTTCTTGAACACAGCTCCTTTTTAGACTGCAGCTCCTTTTCTTTGGGCACACAGCTCATTCTGAAGCCTACAGCTCGTTTTTAAGCACCACAACTCATGTCTGGGCACACAGCTCGTTTTTTTTGGGCACTGACTCATTTGAACTGCAGCTTCGTTTTTGAACACCAGCTCGTTTTTTCAGCCTACAGCTTCTTTTTGGGCACCACAGCTCGTTTTTTTAAGACACCACAGCTCGTTTTGAGGTGAACTTTTACGGCACCCTTTGAAGTCTGAACACACTGGCTCCATTTGATGTCGAACACACACTCATTGTTGAAGGTGAACACACGGCACACTTTGAAGTCTGAACACCAGCTCAAACATTTGTTGTCGACACACTGACTCATTGTTGGGGTGAACACCACGGCACACTTTGAAGTCTGAACACCAGCTCAAATCTCCGATGTCGAACACCACATTTCGTTGTTGAGGTGAACACACGGCACACATTGAAGTCTGAACACGCAGCTCAAACATTTGATGCCGAACACACAGCTCGTTGTTGAGGTGGACACACGGCACACGTTGAAGTCTGAACACCTGAACACACGGCACACTTTGAAGTCTCGTTGTTGAGTATTCACACTTATCGGGGTGGACCACGAGGCTTTCTGAAGAACAAATTCTGTTTGCACAAATGTGGAGAACTGACGGCACTCGAACACAAAATGATTTTGTTTTTGAAATTGAGAGATGAGTTTTTTCGAGTGTATTGAGCCTACCCAACCGACAAAGCGACTCAACAAGGAAATAAAAGGCACACAACCTAGACACATCGAGTAACACTCAAAGCGACTCAAAACAAGAAAGCGAGATAAAACAAAAAGACCACGACACTCGGGCGTGCTGGGTATTGTTTCCCACCCTTTCTCATTTGTGATCCTCACATCACTCGGCCCTTAGGCTCTGTTTTCTGAAAAAGCCCTTTCTTCACTTTTCCTCTCAACGCACTTCTCTCTATTCTTCAATCTCTCATTTTTTTATCTCTCCCCTGGGTGGTTGATGGATAAGCAGGAAGATGCGGCTCATGCCCCTAGTATTCTGCTAGATTCTCTTTCTTGTTCTAGCAGTGAGTTTCTCCCACAGAGGGCGTTACAATTGGGTGTCTGATCCGGCTGACATCGATCGATGATGCCTTGAGTTTGGACATGGTTAGATCTGCCCATGAGGAATGGCAATATGTTGATCCATTCCAGTTTGTGCTTCGCACTTGGCTTGATACTTCGTTGGTGGAGGATGAGAGAGCTTTCTGCCCTCTTGCTGTGCCCTTGAGTTGTGCCTTTGCTGGGAGGTAGAGTGCCCTTCTTGTCAAGTATGTTGATAAAGGGGAAAAAGACTGAAGAAACGACTCAAATGTGCTAGTTCGTCATTTTGACCATTTTTTTTTTTTTTTTTCTCCTAAAAAATTTGACCAAAATGAGAGTTAGATTAACATGCTTGTTCGATTTTGATTTGAAATCATGCAAGTCGGGGCTATGAAACCTTTGAAAATTTTTCCTTTTTGGGTCCAAAAATGGCCTAGTTTTTGGAAAAAGATGGAACAATTTTCGAGAAAATTAGCCAACCTCGTAAAAATCCTCAAAAACTATTTTTGCAAATGGACACTTGCTCAGCGAGCATGAAACCTACTCTGAGATGCACAACCTCGGATCAAGGAAAAGCGCCCGTGCTTGAAGAGCTGCAGCAACGGAAAGTTGCCTTGTTTGAGCAATGCGGCATATTGAATGCGGAAAGTTGCCCCTTGTTTGGATAGCGTCGATCCTGATGATTGCAATCGAACTCTCAGGATGGTTAAAACCATTACATGGACACACTTGATTTTGAAGTGTTTATGGTGGACTTGAGAATGAAGTTGCCTCGTATCCCAAACATGGGAATCAAGCCTTCGTAGTTGGGGTTAAAATACACTCGGGTATTTAACCTCTCCTTTTATGCTCTAACTTTTGCCAAAGGCGCTGTGCGGGTTTTCGACCTTGCGAGCTTTGTTCTTCTTTCTTTTTTTTCTTTTCTTTTCATTCCTTTTTTTTTCTTCTTTTCTTTTTTCTTTTTCATTTCTTTTTTGCTTTTCTTTTTTTTTTTCTTCTTTTTTTTCTTGCTCTAACTTTTGACAGGTCGCCCTTTAGGGTTTTGAGAGCCTCTCAAAGGGTAAAAAATGTAACCAGTCCATGCCAAATGGTTATGAGATTGAAGCCCTCTATATCTAGGAGAGTGGCTGTTGTATTGACTTGAAAGATGCACCTTTGGCTCTTGAGCACATCGGATATTTTTGCCCCTAGTTAGAGGGTGCTTACATTCTAGCTTTGCAAGCTTCTTCGATGTCGACCTTCTTGACTTTGGTGCCTCTTGTTCGAGGGCTGCTTCAAATCTGGCCACACAGGCCTCACATTGTAGTTGACCGTTGAACATTCTGAATTCAAGTTCAAGGTTTGAAAGCAAAGGGGTTGAGTCTCGGAAATTTGAGGCGATCCTAAATTTTCACAATCCCAAAGGCGATTCCACAGTCGTAGCGAGAATTGTGCAAAACATTTTGAAAGTTTTAAGAAAGCGACAAATCGCTCGCGTTGAGAATAGTCTTGAAAACCGGTCTTGGATCAAGCTAGGGTCTCGGTACTCTGGCGTAACAAGCATGATTTCATTCATTAGGGAATATACGCCTCTCTTTCTCTCAATTGATCAAAGTTTGCAAATCGAAATTCCTTCCTCTTCGTTTCACCGCGGTGTTAAAGGTTTGGAAAACTTAGGTCGTCTAAATGACTAAGGAGCGAAAGAGCGAGGTCCTTAGTCAAATACTATCGTCTCATTCGAACTTAGGCAAAACGCTTTAAAAGCGAGAAGCAAATGCGAGAGTGTGAAAGTCACTTCTTTGTTTTCATTCATCTGTTAGCACGTTGGCTCACTGGCGAGAAAGCAGTCCTAAAACAAAATGGGGCTAGAGGTAACACCTCCAGGAATCACCCGACTTCTATACAATGGGGCCCGACTTCGCTACAACAAAGCTGAACCCTTAAGCAAGCCCGACTCAAAACAAAGAAAGACTCAAAACTCATGAAAACCAAAGCCCGACTCAACACCCAAGCAATCACAAAATTAGCACTCACCTTGAGATGCCTCGGCTTATAGTGCGTGCGCATATCATCTGGCCTTGCTTGCATGGTGGACCAACCCGCGATCACATACTTACCGGTATCCTCGGAGTCCAATAGCTCGTGATTGGCGGAACTTTTCTTTGAGGTGGGTGGAGATAACTTTTACTCATTAATCGATCAAATCTTGCACTTCATGATGAAAGCGAAAACAATATCAGTCTTTGTGTGGAATCTGTTGGTATCATATCTGAGGTAACATCGTGTGTGAGGGAGGAGATTCTTTGGCAGCGGTGAGGCACCGAGGGGTGTAAGATGCCCTAGATTAGCGAATTTGAAATGCCTAGGCAGAGGAGCATATAGGGCATGAAAGACTCTGCGCCCTTGAGAGCAGTCGGGCTTCTTGCTAGGCGCACTAGCGAAAGGGTCGGCGAGCATTATCTTGGCTTTGATCTTTTTGGGATCACGAGTTGGGGATGGAAGGAAGCGTTACGGCATGGCGGGGCCTATCGGTTTTTACATGCAGCGAGCGCCTGGTGGAGTGGGCTATCATCCTGATTTTTGGCCATGGCCTTAATACTAACATTTTGTTCATCTGAAGCTTTCAAAGCCTGGTGATTTGCCCTTGTGATGGGATAGGTGTACGCCTTCGTTTATTCTTACTTAGCCTCGGTGGATCATGGGTTTTGGAGTCATTGACATGTCATTGCCATAGCAAACTGACCTCGGGTTGGTACCGATCTGGTCGCCCCAATAAGCGGGGCTCTGCGGTGCAAATTCGTATGATCTTGTTGTGATGTGACATTAGTAAGCGGATCGCCGCGGACCTCACGAAGGTCACCAATCATTCCCGTTAATTGAGATGTGGTGGGCTCACGAGCTTTAAAGCTCGCTAAAGAGGCGTCGGTCGGGTGGCGGCGGCGACAAATTGGATGTGGCACCTCAACATTGGTCTAAATCTATGAGGTGATTCACCCGAGGCCTATTGCAGTTGTCATAACCACAATTTCTTGAATTTTCTTGTCATCATGATCTACTAAGCGAAGCGAGGTGATGTATTGACTTCTGGTCAGATGGAATTTGGGTAGTGACTAGCGGATCAGATGGGCGGTGGTGGCGGATCGATGAGCCGTTGAGTTTTCTGTCTTGCCTGCAATGAGAGAACATTAGTTGCTTTCTGGAGTGAGTCTCTGAGCGAAAAGAAAGCTTATCTCGGCAGCTCATTGGTACTTAATAGACATGGTTATAAGCTGAATAGCTGTGTTCGACCAGCGATCCTTGTTCCCCAAATTTGTGCCCAGCCGAATCGTGCAGCGAGATATAAGCGGTCCCCAAATCTTGACTGGTGCCGTGGGCACATTCTCCAAGCTCATAAAGCGATACATGCATTCCTGGCGAGGCACACTGCTCGCGCAGATAAGTGAGAGCCAAAACACCCCGGGGTGGGGTTTTTCCCCATCCTGTTGTCGAGAACTAGGGTTTCCTCTCGCGCCTGCTTGTGATCTCGAAACAACCTATAAGCGGGTAACAACTTTGTCTAGTTTGGAATGGTCATATGGTCCAGAATATGCACTAGGTCGAGATAATTGAGGTGCCGGTAAAAGCCCAAAGTTTTGTGTTCTATCTTGGCGGGAAACATAACCGTCTGACCTTATATGGACATGCCTTGACAAGACAAGCCTCGACAAGCAGCTCGAGAATAGCGGATGGCAAATACGGTGTCCTAGGCGCACCAATGCAAATGCAATGTAAAAGAAACACACAAAGTGTAGTCAAAAAGCAGTCATGAGTTAAATTGAGGTTCTCGTCCCAGTCGCGCCAACAACGCCCGTGAGGACCGCGTGGTTTTTTGGGTCCCGTTTGTGAAGGAAAAGTGTAAGCATGGATACTTTGCGGTCTTGATGCAAAGGCTACCGGTGCCCAAAAAGGCGCGTGTAAAGTCATCACCAAAGTTGGCTCGGGAACTTGGAATGCGATTAGGAAAGGTCACATCGTGAAGCACCCCTCTCGCCCGGTCAAAAACAGGCCTCTATAATCTTATGATATCTGATTTTTGAAAAACATTGTATGCTCTTATTAGATTATTAGCCTAGGATTACTATGTGATGCTTTCACTTGACAAACAAGTATAGGCGGGCGTCCTGAATGGAACTAAACATTTCATCTGTTTGTTTGTGAAAAGGTGGTTTGCTACATGAGTAGGCTTAAAATACAGATTTTGCCACAATCTAGTGGGCTTAACAAGCAATCGATGGTGCTCAAATAACTTGACTTCTCACCCTTTGAGCATTCCAAAGGCGGTTATATCACATAGCGTTTAGCCTCATGGCAAGCATGCTATCATGTAGCCTTTCGCACGCATGCAAGGATGCTAAAAGCATAACCACTAAGTACTCCCAAGCCAAAGCGAAGCTTATTAGAAATCATGCATGATCCTAAAATTATCTGAGAATGCCCTAATGCGACCACATGCAAAATGCAACTATAATGAGGGCTGTTCTAGAAGATGGCATATGAAATGCAAGCGGCTAACATGTATTCAGCCTTAGAATTGAAATAAATGCGGTTTGTATGATCTTGTGCGGCTTGCGATGCATACTGTCTGAATGAATGATGCAAACTATCTTGTCATCTGTATACTAGTGAAATATGCCTATATCTAACCATTCCATGAGGTAAATAAAAGGGAGAAAAATGGGGGTTGGAAGACATACATCACTCACACACCCTTATTACATTTTATGCCCCTCATGTGAGAGATAGAATAAATAATATCTGAGACCCCAGAATAAAAAGAATATACAGTCCAAAATGTCTGATTACAATTAATTATAAATTAATTACAAAAATTGAGGCTGGCGTCTGAGCAGTGCATCGCTTGGTGGATAGTATATCTTTGGGCTGCTCGTGGCAATCCTTTGGGATGCCTTGATTAGCCTCATTTGCGATTTTCTCGAGTGCGTGCGATTAGGAGGCGATAATTCTTCATTTTTTCTTTGCAGGAGGCCGGGGAAAGGGCATGGCGATTGTATTTCACAAATATATGCATCTCCGATCCTGCATACCAATCGCATATCGTGCATGATGGTAGAAGCGATTTACCTGACTCAATATTGGGATGAATACACATAGACCTTTCACGAAAAATGGGATGCCATCGTGCAGACGCATAAGCGCGATCTTGCGATGAAATTGGATAATAGAGGTGCCTCGAAGTGCGTGCTTGCAGTGGCATAGCCGAAAACGAAACCAAAATAGGTCGAGATAAGCTGGAGTGCCTCGAAATCGTTACTGCAGGCGCGCAAGCGGCTGTGATATGCGATGCAAAATGAATAAACGAAGTATAGCGAAATGCGTGCACATGGACCGCCAGCAGAAGCGATGATGTAATGAGAAAAAGCGGATAAAATAGCGTGCCTCAGCAGCATTGCCCCAGGCGGCGCCGTCGGCGATGATGAAGAATGAAAAATCGGATAAGAGCCAAGTGCCTGCAGCTGGCGTGCCCGTAGCGCCGTCAGCGATGATGAAATGAAAATGGGATAAAAGCCAGGGGTGCCTTTCGAAGTCGCGTGCCCGCGAGCGCGCCGTCGGCGATGATGAAATGGCGTCGGATAGGCCGGGGTGCCGAAAGCGGCGTTACAGTGCGCCGTCGGCGATAGTGAAATCGGGATAAAACGGTGCCTCAGTGCGTGCCCGCGAGCGCGCCGTCAGCGATGATGTGAAAATGCGGATGGCAAAGTGCGTGAAGTGCGACGCGGTAAATCGGCGATGATGGCATCGGATAAAAGCAAAGTGCCTCAGCAGCGTGCTGGTAGCGCAAATCGTGACGATATTAATACTGTAAATGGCATACGGAATCTTGGGGATGGACTTACACCAACATGGGAGGCCTCATTCCTTTCGCATAGAGGCCGTCGAATTCATTGCCTCAGCTTAGCGCCCATGATTCATAAAATCAGAAGGCAATAGCTAAGCATAATGCAAATTAGACTACGTAACATGAGAGGGGCCTCAACCACACTCATAAGTGCTTGGGAATGATAAGAATGAGGTGCCTCGGTGCGTCTTGGCCTTAATAGAAACAATGCAAAAATAATCACGAACGCGAGAATGATATGCAAGCATAGTAATGGAATTTCCAGCACCTAAATAAAGAAACAGCCGAAACAATTGAAATGACATAAACATCGTTCATCTAGAAATGTGATAATATGCACCCAAAAATGGCCTAGCCCTACTAATCGTAAAAATAGCACATAGCAGCAAAACCAGTAGCAAAGGCGGTCAAAAGAATGGCTCATTTCAGTAGCAAACATGGCCAAATCTTAGACATAGTCATGGCAACAAAATCATACAAGATTAGTGGCCAAGAGCATTACAAGGAAGATGGCATATACAAACACCAAATGAACAAACTCTCTTCTGCAACATGAAGGGGCCCAAAAATAAGCATATATGCAGTAAATGGCTGGCCTCTAATTCATAAGACAAACATGCTAGAAATGGAAGGCAAAATGGAGCCAAAGAGTATAACATGAGACATGTAATCTATACATAGTAATAAACCTTCTTCATAGAAATAGCAAGGGGGTCAAAAATAAGACTAAAACCAGTAGGGGTCAGAAGTCCTAAAACAAACACAAATAGGTCGAAAATTACGCTAAAAGTGGCACACTTGATGAAATGGTATATATAATGGCCATCAAGTTTAGCTATGCTACAATGTTGTAGGGACTCATTTAGCACAAAACCAGTGGTCGGAGCCACAAAAACAAACACAAATAGGTCAATTTTAGCATACAAAATGTGACAATCTTGATGAATATTGAAGGAACTAGTATATACAAATACCAAATGGGTTGACCCTTCTACAATGCAGCTAGAGGGCTCAAAATGAGCACAAAAGCAGTATGGGTTGGGCCCCAATTCTCCCAACCAATTAGGGGAATGTAGAAAAAGATCCAGAAAGAAGCCTAAAGTTGGTTTTAGACACTTACCCTTGAAGACTTGTCTTTCTTTGCTTTTGGCTTTTGATTTGGCCTTCTCAACCTCTGAAATTCACTTCCTTTGCTGCACAAGTCAACAGATTTGTGGTGAGGTGAGGCTAGGTGTTGGTGAAGAAAATCAAACAAGACTTGGAGTTGTTTCAAAATTTTTTGGTTATGGAAATGAGGTTTTAGGCATGGAACTCTTGAAGCCATTTTTCTTCTCAAACCAGCTAGTTCGACTCTTCATTGTGCACAAGAGGGGTCCAAGAGGGGCTAGAAAGATGGAAAATATCTGGGCAAAATATCTAGATATTTTGAGGGACAAAACTATCTAGATATTTTGAGGCAAAAAATCGAGATATTTGTTGACTGAAGTGAGCCGGAAGGCCCCAGTGTCCTCAGAATATGATAAACGAAGCACTTGCCAAATTGAGCAGCGATGCCAAAAGCAGCTCGGGGACGAGCCGCAGTTCGGAAAAAGTGCAGAACAAAGCGACGTTAAGCCACAGAACAGATATCGAACTGATGTTCCTTAGAAGGATGAAGCAGAGGTGCACTAGCCGGGAACAAGCAAGCTGAGCGAGCTCGGGGACCAAGCCGTGGTTCGGGGTCGGGAAATGGGGCGTGAGCTTGGGAAGTGACACTCGGCCACTAGTGAGGTTTCTCGGACCCGGTGTTCCTCAAAAATCTTTGAATCAAAGATGTATGCCAAAAATGAATAAACAACAATAAAGCTTGATAGGACCCATGGCGTGGTTGATTCCCAATAAGGCGATCAAAGCACAGGGTGGTACTTGGGACGAGGTGGGATTTCGGACTGATGTTTCATACTTGAGGGTAAAAGCAGAGGTTCTACCAAGATTGATCGAGACAACAACCGCAGCTTGGCTAAAGGCCATAGCGTGGTTCGGGTTCGTGGGCGTCAAGCAGGGAGTGGTACTTAGGACGAGGTGGGGTTCTCGGACCCCGATGTTTCTTAGCGAGGTAAAAGCAGAGGTACACCAAGGTTGATCGGAACAACAACACGAAAGCAGCTTCGGGGACCAAAACCGCGTGGTTGGGTTCGAAATGGGCCGTCAAGTACTTGGGACGAAGTGGGGTTCTCGGACCCAGTGTCTCGGAATGACAAAGCGAAGGTACCCTTAAAACCGAAGAAGATGAAAATGAATGCTCGGGACCAAAAGCTCGGTTTGGGGTCCAAAAACCAGCTATAGCGAAAGTGGCATCTGACCCTGAAGTGAGCATCAGAGGCCCAGGGTTCCTCGAAATATTAAAGCGAGAGGTCTCCGCCAAAAAGGAAAGCGGATGAAAAATGATATGCTCGGGACCAAATCCGCGGATTTGGGGTCGAAATGGGAGTGGTGTTCATCGAGTGTTCCTCGGAACACTAAAGCGTCGGAGATGGTTGGCGGGCCTCTGACCGCGAAAGTAGCTCACGGCCACGGGAGATAGTCTACTGGACCCTCCCTTCCCTCGGGGAAAAGCGGAAAACCGAGTCTGGTTATGAAGCGAGACAAGGTAGAGAAGAAGGGTTAGTCCGGGAGCGGCGCCTGGCGACTCTGAGACTTGAACAAGCCTGATATCACAACATCACCAGCGGTGGCGTCGAGTCTTAAGGTCGGTCAAAAATGGGGTGTCTACATGCATAAAAGCAGCGAGTGATAAAAGCGCAAAAGCAGTGCGATCATGCGCCAAAAGTGCAGTGATAAAAGCACAAAAGCGGTGCGATAAAGCAGCGCGAGTGATAAAGCTGCGCCAAAAGCGGTGCGATCGCATAAAGCGTAGTGATAAAGCTACGCAAAAACCGTGCGATAAAGCAGCGGCAGTGATAAAGCTACGCATAAAAGCGCGATCATAAAAGCAGCGGAGTGATAAAAGCAAAAGCCGTGCGATCGCAAGCAGCGCGTGATGATAAAAGCTGCACAAAAGCAGTGCGACCGCCAAAAGCGGGCGATTGATAAAGTGCAAAGCGGTCACGTCACCCAAAAGCGCGAGTGATAAAATCGCCAAAATCGTCGATCCATAAAAATGGTGCGAGTGATAAACTGGCCAAAAGCGGTAGCGATCGCCAAAAGCGGTAGCGAGTGATAAAGCTGCGCCAAAAGCGTGCGATCGCATAAAAAAGCGCGATTGATAAAGCTGCGCAAAAGCGGTCGATCGCCAAAAGCAGTAGCGAGTGATAAAGCTGCGCAAAAAGTCGCGATCATAAAGCGAGTGATAAATGCGCCAAAAGCGGTGCGATCGCCAAAAGCGGTAGCGATGATAAAAGCTAGCATAAAATCGTGCGATCGCCAAAGCAGTAGCGATCATAAAAGCGCAAAGCGGTGCGCGCGCAAAAGCGGTAGCGATTGATAAAAGCTACGCAAAAAAAGCGATGCGATCATAAAAGCGGTAGCAGTGATAAAGCTGCGCAAAAACCGTGCGATCGCAAAAGCGGGCGCAGTGATAAAGCTACGCAAAAGCCGTGCGATCATAAAGCAGCGCGAGTGATAAAGCTGTGCAAAAGCGGCGATCGCCAAAAGCGGTAGCGAGTGATAAAGCTACGCAAAAGCCGTGCGATCGCAAAAGCGGCGCAGTGATAAAGCTGCAAAAGCGGTCGATCGCAAAAGCGGTAGCGGTGATAAAGCTGCGCAAAAATCGTCGCGATGCGCAAAAGCGGTAGTGATAAAAGCTGCGCAAAAGCGGTGCGATCATAAAAGCAGTAGCGATTGATAAAGCAAAATGCGATCATAAAAGCGGCGCATAAAAAGCGATCGCGAGCGATTGATAAAGCTGCGCCAAAAGCAGTGCGATGCATAAAGCAGGCGCGATAAAGCTGCGCAAAAGCAGTCGCGATCGCAAAAGCAGCGAGATTGATAAAGCTGCGCAAAAGCGGTGCGATCGCATAAAAGCGTATGAGTGATAAAAACTGCGCAAAAGCGGTGATCGTAAGCGAAGCGAGTGATAAAGCTGCAAAATCGTCGCGATCATAAAGCGGCGTGTGATAAACGCTCATAAAAGCGTGCGATCATAAAGCGGTAGCGAGTGATGCGCCAAAAGCGTCGCGATCATAAAGCGGTAGCGATCTCATAAAAGCGCGTAGCGTGATAAAGCGATCATAAAGCGGTGCGATCGATAAAGCGGCCAGCGATGATAAAGCTCAAAAGCGGTGCGATCGCATAAGCAGTAGCAGTGATAAAGCGCAAAAGCGGTCGATCATAAGCGAGGTGATAAAGCTGCGCAAAAAGCGTGCGATCTTCAAAAGCGGTAGAGTGATAAACTGCGCCAAAAGCCGTGCGATCGCAAAAGCGCGATTGATAAAGCTAGCGCAAAACCGTCACGATGGGCAAAAGCGGCGATTGATAAAAGCGATGCGATCATAAGCAGTAGCGATTGATAAAAGCGGCGATCGCATAAAAGCGGGCGATCGTAAAGCGATGCGATCAGTGATAAAACTCGCAAAAGCGCGATCGATCGCCAAAAGCAGGCGCGTGATAAAATCGCCAAAAGCGTCGCGATCAAAGCGGTAGCGATTGATAAAGCTGCGCGTCGCGACGATCGCCGCGCGAGTGATAAAGCTTCGCAAAAGCGGTGCGATCGCCAAAAGCGGTAGCGAGTGATAAACTGCGCCAAAATTACGATCATAAAGCAGTAGCGATGATAAAAAAAAGCGTGCGATCGCAAAAGCGGTAGCGATGATAAAGCTGCGCAAAAGCGGTGCGATGCGCCAAAAGCGGTGCGATTGCAAGCGGTAGAGTGATAAAGCTCGCCAAAAGCGTGCGATCACAAAGCGGTAGCGAGTGATAAAGCTGCGCCAAAAAGCGATCGCCAAAGCTTGCGCGCATAAAAGCTGCGCGAGTGATAAAGCTGCGATGCGAAAAATGCGCGCGGCGAAATAAAGCTGCGCCGCGTGCGATCGCCAAAAGCAGTGCGATAAAGCTAAAGCGCGATGATAAAGCGTGCGCCAAAAGCGGCACGATGATAAAGCTGCGCAAAAAGTGCGATCGCCAAAAGCAGCGTGAGTGATAAAATGCGCGCCAAAAGCGGTGCGATCGCCAAAAATAGCGAGTGATAAATGCGCCAAAAGCGGTCCGCGATCGCGCTAGCGCGATAAAGCTGCGCCAAAAGCGGTGCGATCGCCAAAGCGCGTAGCAGTGATAAAGCTGCGCCAAAAGCGGTCGTCGCAAAAGCAGCGCGGTGATAAAGCTGCGCAAAAAGTGCGATCATAAAAGCGGCAGCACGATTGATAAAACTCGCAAAAGCGTGCGATCGCCAAAAAAGCGATTGATAAAGCCATGCAAAAAGCGATATAAAATACGTAGCGAGTGATAAAGCTGCGCAAAAGCGGTGCGATCGCAAAATGGCGCGATTGATAAAAACGCCAAAAGCGTCACGATCGCCAAAAGCAGTAGCGAGTGATAAAGCTGCGCCGCGCGTGCGATCATAAAGCGGCGCGATGATAAAGCTGCGCCAAAAGCGGTCGATGCAAAAGCAGCGCGAGTGATAAAACTGCGTAAAGCAGATGCGGTGCTTAAGCGTAGCGATTGATAAAGCTAGCGCCAAAAGCGGTGCGATCGCCAAAAGCGGTAGCAGTGATAAACTGCATAAAGCGGTGCGATCGCAAAGCGGTATGATGATCAAAAGCTGTGCAAAAGCGGCGCGATCACGCAAAAGCGCGAGTGATAAAGCTGCGCATAAAGCGTGCGATGTCAAAGCGGCGCGATGATAAAGCTATGCAAAAGCGGTGCGATCGCAAAAATGCGTGAGTGATAAAGCTGCGCAAAAGCGGTGCGATCGCCAAAAAGCGGTAGCGAGTGATAAAAGCGCATAAAAGCGGTGCGATCGCTAAGCAGCGCGTTAGTGAAAGCTGATGCGCGCCAAAAGCAGTGCGATTGATAAATGCGCAAAAGCGGGCAGTAGCGATGATAAAGCTGCGCCAAAATCGGTGCGATCGCCAAAGCGGTAGCAGTGATAAAGCTACGCAAAACCGTGCGATCATAAAGCAGCGCGGTGATAAAAGCGCATAAAAGCGGTGCGATCGCCATAAGCGAATAAATTCGCAAAAGCGCGATTGATAAAGCTGCGCCAAAAGCGGTCGCGATCATAAAGCGCGAGTGATAAAGCTGCGCATAAAAGCGCGATCATAAGCAGCGCGATTGATAAATTCGCATAAACCGTCGTGCGATCATAAAAGCAGTATGCGATAAACTACATAAAAGCGCGATCGCATAAAGCTAGCGAAGCGTCATAAAGCGGTCGCGATTGATAAGCGGTGCGATGCAAAAGCGGTAGCGAGTGATAAAAGCTGCGTAAGCGGTGCGATCGCCAAAAGCGGCAGTGATAAAGCTATAAATCGATATAAAGCGATTGATAAACCGAAAGCGGTCGATCGCCAAAGCAGCGAGTGATAAAAGCTTGCGCAAAAGCGGTGCGATCGCATAAAGCGGCGCGAGTGATAAAGCTGCATAAAAAGCGATGCCATATAAAGCGGTCACGATCATAAAGCAAAGCGGCAAAAGCGGTGCGATGCCAAAAAGCGGCGCGATGATAAAGCTGCGCAAAAGCGGTGCGATCGCCAAAAGCGCGAGTGATAAAGCTAGCATAAAAGCGATGCGATCGCCAAAAGCAGCGCGAGTGATAAAGCTGCGCAAAAGCGGTGCGATCGCAAAAAGCGCGAGTGATAAAGCTAACAAAAGCGGTCACGATCATAAAGCGGTAGCGAGTGATAAAAATGCGATCGCCAAAAGCGTAGCGAGTGATAAAGCTGCGCCAAAAGCGGTGCGATCGCCAAAAGCGCGTGATAAAAGCTCAAAAGCGGTCCGATCGCCAAAAGCGGTAGCGAGTGATAAAAGCTGCAAATGCGATAAAGCGAGTGCGATCATAAAAGCGGTAGCGAGTGATAAAAGCTGCTAGCGGCCATAAAGCTACGCGATCAAAAGCGGCGAGTGATAAAGCTTGCAAAAGCGGTCGCGATCATAAAGCAGTAGCGATTGATAAAGCGCAAAAAAGCGGTCACGATCGTGAAAGCAGCAGCGAGTGATAAAGCTGTAAAAGCGGTGCGATCATAAAGCGGTAGCGAGTGATAAAGCTGCGCAAAAGCGGTGCGATCGCCAAAAGCGAGTGATAAACTGCGCCAAAAGCGGTGCGATCGCCATAAAAGCGGCGCGATGATAAACTGCATAAAAGTGCGATCGCCAAAAGCGGTATGAGTGATAAAGCGCATAAACCGTCAGCGATGCATAAAAGCAGCGAGTGATAAAATGCGCCAAAAGCGGTCGCGATCGATAAAGCTGCGCATAAAAGCGTGCGATCGCCAAAAGCGGTGCGATAAAATAAAAGCAGTAGCGATGATAAAAGCGCGGTGATAAACTGCGCAAAATGTGATAAAGCTGCGCCAAAAGCGGTGCGATCAGCGCAAAAGCGCGCGCGAGTGATAAAGCTGCGCCAAAAGCGGTGCGATCGCATAAGCGTAGCGAGTGATAAAAGCTGCGCCAAAAGCAGTCACGATCATAAAGCGGTAGCGATAAAGCTGCGCAAAAGCGTGCGATCGCCAAAAGCAGCGATGATAAACATAAAAGCGTGCGCAAAAGCGTAGCGAGTGATAAAGCTGCAAAGCGGTGCGATCGCCAAAGCAGCGCGGTGATAAACTGCGCCAAAAGCGGTGCGATCGCAAAGCAGTAGCGAGTGATAAAGCGCCAAAAAGCGCAAAATGCGATCGCCAAAAGCGGTAGCGAGTGATAAAGCTAGCATAAAAGCGGTGCGATCATAAAAGCGCGAGTGATAAAGCTGCGCAAAAACCGTGCGATCGCAAGCAGCGGCGCGATGATAAAGCTACGCCAAAAGCAGTGCGATCATAAAAGCGCGCAAATGGTGATCGCCAAAGCAGTGCGATCATAAAGCGGTGATAAAAGCTGCAAAAGCGTGCGATCGCCAAAAGTGCGAGTGATGTGCATAAAGCGGTGCGATCAAAAGCGTGCGATCGTGAAAAGCGCGATGATAAAGCTAAAAGCGCAAAAGTGCGATCATAAGCAGCGTGATTGATAAAAAAGCGTCGCGATCATAAAAGCGGTAGCGAGTGATAAAGCTGCAAAAGCGGTCGCGATCGCCATAAAGCGATTGATGGAAAGCAAAAGCGGTCACGATGCGATAAGCGGTAGCGATTGATAAAGCTGCCAAAAGCGGTGCGATCGCATAAAAGCGGTAATAATGCAAAGCAGGCGATCGCCAAAGCGCGAGTGATAAAGCTGCGCCAAAAGCGGTGCGATAAAAGCGGTGATTGATAAAGCTGCGCCAAAAGCGGTGCGATAAAGCTGCAAAATGCGATCATAAAGCGGTAGCGAGTGATAAAGCTGCGCGCAAAAGCGGTCGCGATCGCCAAAAGCGTAGCGAGTGATAAAGCTGCATAAAAGCGGTGCGATCGCCAAAAGCGGGCGAGTGATAAAAACTGCGCCAAAAGCGGTCGCGATCGCAAAAGCGGTCGCGAGTGATAAAAGCATGCGCCAAAAGCGATGCATAAAAGCGTGATAAAGCTGCGCAAAAGCGGTCACGATCGCCAAAAGGCGATGATAAAGCGGTCGCGATCGCAAAAGCGGTAGCGAGTGATAAAGCTGCGATCGCCAAAAGCGGTAGCGAGTGATAAAGCTGCGCAAAAATGTGCGATCGCACAAAAGCAGCGATTGATAAAGCTGCGCAAAAAGTGCGATCATAAAAGCGGTCGATGATAAAAGCAAAAGCGGTCGATCGCCAAAAGCGGTAGCGAGTGATAAAGCTGCGCCATAAAACCGTGCGATGTCGCCAAAAAGCGATTGATAAAGCTGCAAAAGCGGTCGCGATGCCAAAAGCGGTAGCGATTGATAAAATGCGCAAAAGCCGTCACGATCGCAAAGCAGTGATTGATAAAGCTACAAAAGCGGTCTGTAAAAGCAGTGATGTAAAGCTACGTGATAAAACGATGCGCAAAGCAAGCGATGATCGCTGCAAAAAAGCACGAGTGATCACAAAAGCGGCAGTGATAAAGCTCGCCAAAAGCGGTCGCAATCGCCAAGCGCGTGATAAAGCTGCGCAAAAGCGGCGATCATAAGCGGTAGCGAGTGATAAAGCTGCGCAAAAGCCGTGCGATCACATGCGGATTGATAAAGCTGCGCCAAAATTCGCGATCATAAAAGCGGTGCGATCGCCATAAAAGCGGTAGCGAGTGATAAAGCTGCGCAAAAGCGGTGCGATCGCCAAAGCAGCGGCAGTGATAAAGCTGCGCAAAAGCGGTGCGATCAAAAGCGGCGCGAGATAAAGCTGCAAAAGCGTGCGATGCGTAAGCAGCGCAAAAGCGTCGCGATAAAAGCGTCACGATGTAGCCAAAAGCGGTAGCGATTGATAAAACTGCGCAAAAGCGGTGCGATCGCCAAAAGCGCGGAGTGATAAAGCTGAAAGCAGTCGCGATCGCATAAAAGCGGCGAGTGATATTAAAAGCGGTCGATCATAAAGCAGCGCGAGTGGCGATCGCAAAAGCGCGCAGTGATAAAGCTATGCATAAAGCAGTGCGATCGTGCGAGCGATTGATAAATGCGCAAAAGCGGTGCGATCGCAAAAGCGGCGAGTGATAAAGCTGCGCAAAGCGGTGCGATCATCGCCAAAAGCAGGCGAGTGATAAATTGCAAAAGGTGCGATCATAAGCGTAGCGATTGATAAAGCTGCGCAAAAGCGTGCGACGCAAAAGCGGTATGAGTGATAAAGCTGCAAAAACGTGCGATCGCCAAAAGCGGTAGCGATTGATAAAGCGCCAAAAAGCGATCGCCAAAAAGCGCAGTGATAAAGCTGCGCCAAAAGCGGTCACGATCAAAAGCAGCGATGTTGAAGCTGCGCCAAAAAGCGGTCGCGATCATAAAAGCGCGAGTGATAAAGCTGCGCAAAAAGTGCGATCATAAAAGCGGTGCGATGATAAAGCATGCCAAAAGCGGTGCATCGCAAAAGCGCGTAGCGATAAAAGCTGCGCCAAAACCGTGCGATCGCAAAAGCGGCGCGAGTGATAAAGCTGCGCAAAAGCGGTGCGATCGCGTGCGCGCGATTGATAAAAGCTGCAAAAGCGTGCGATCGCCAAAAGCAAGGCGCGATGATAAAAAGCCGCGATCGCCAAAAGCAGCGCGAGTGATAAAGCGCATAAAAGCGGTGCGATCGCCAAAAGCGGCGAGTGATAAAGCTCGCAAAAGCCGTCGATCGAAAGCGGTATGATTGATAAAAAGCAGTGCGATGCGCCAAAAGCGGTGCGATCGCCAAAAGCAGTAGCAGTGATAAAGCTACGTAAAAGCGGTCGCGGTCATAAAGCAGTAGCCGAGTGATAAAGCTAGCATAAAAATATTCTTATTTGCCCAAGCAATGGCGATTGATAAAATGCACGCCAAAACCGTCACGATCATAAAGCAGTATGATGATAAAGCTATGCAAAATCGTCTACAATCATAAACAGCGGTGATAAAACATCAAACGTCGCGATCTTAAAAGCGGTAGCGAGTGCTAAAGCGCGCCAAGCGTAGCGAGTGATAGCGATACCAAAAGCCGTGCGATCGCCAAAAGCGAAGGTGATAATGCGCAAAACCGTGCGATCATAAAAGCGGTAGCAGTGATAAAGCTACGCAAAAAGCCGTCGCGATCATAAAGCAGCCAGTGATAAAAGCTGCGCATAAAGCGGTCGCGATGATAAAAAGCGGTAGATCGCCAAAAGCGGCGCATAAAAAGCGGTGCGATCGCCAAAGCGGTAGCGATGATAAAGCTGCGCAAAAGCGGTGCGATCGCATAAAGCGTAGCGAGTGATAAAGCTACGCCATAAAAGCGGTGCGATGCCAAAAGCGGCAGTGATAAAGCTGCGCCAAAAGCATCGCCATAAAAGCGGCGAGTGATAAAGCTGCAAAAGCGGTGCGATCGCCAAAAGCAGCGAGTGATAAAGCTGCAAAAGCGGTCGCGATCATAAAAGCGGCAGTGATAAAGCTGCGATAAAACCGTCGCCAAAGCATAAAGCATGATGATAAAAGCTGCGATAAAATGTGCGATCGATCATAAAGCAGTAGCGAGTGATAAAGCTACGCAAAAAAGTGCGATCGCAAAAGCGGCGAGTGATAAAGCTGCGCAAAAAGCGGTGCGATCGCCAAAAGCGGCGAAGTGAGTGATAAAGCTGCGCCAAAAATCGTGCGATCGCCAAAAGCGCGATTGATAAAGCTGCGCCAAAAGCGGTCGCGATCGCCAAAAGCGGTAGCGAGTGATAAAGCTGCGCCAAAAGCGGTGCGATCGCCAAAAGCGGTCGCGAGTGATAAAAGCGCAAAAGCGGTCGCGATCGCCAAAAGCGGCGCGATGATAAGCTGCACAAAAAATGGTCGCGATGCGCCAAAAGCTGCGCGATTGATAAACTACGCAAAAACCGTGCGATCGCAAAAGCGGTAGTGATAAAGCTAGCATAAAGCAGTGCGATCGCCAAAACGCCGCGGAGTGATAAAGCTATGGCATGTGCGATCGCCATAAAGCGCAGCGGTGATAAAGCTGCGCCAAAAGCGGTGCGATCGCCAGCCAGCAGATTGATAAATGCGCCAAAACGTCGCGATGTAAAAGCAGCGCGAGTGATAAAGCTATCGCCAGCGAAGTGATCGATATAAACGCGATCGCATAAAAGCAGCGTGATTGATAAAGCTAAAAGCGGTCGCGATCATAAAAGCAGTATGATAAAGCTCGCCATAAAAAAGCTGATGCGATCGCCATAAAGCAGCGAGTGATAAAGCTCGCATAAAAGCGTCGCGATCGCATAAAGCAGCGCGGTGATAAAATTAAAGCGTGCGATCTGCAAAGCGGCACAATCAAAAGCTGCATAAAGCAGTGCGATGCGCCAAAGCGCGATGATAAAGCTGCGCAAAAAGCGGTCACGATGCGCTTAAAAGCGAAGCAGTGATAAAGCGAGCGCAAAAGCGGTCTGCGATCGCCAGCAGCCGCGAGTGATAAAAGCTGCGCAAAAGCGGTGCGATGCGCCAAAAGCGGCGCGATTGATAAAGCTACGCGCCAAAAAGCGTGCGATCGCCATAAAGCGGTAGTGATAAAAGCTAGCAAAGCGGTCATGCGATGCGCCAAAAGCGGCGAGTGATGCTGCGCCAAAAGCAGTGCGATGCAAAAAGCAGGCTGATGATAAAGCTGCGCAAATAGCGGATGCACGCCAAAAGCGGTGCGATGTCGCATAAAAGCAGTCGCGATCAGCGCCAAAGCGAAGCGAGTGATATAAGCTGCGCAAAAAGCGTGCGATCATCGCAAAAAAGCTTTTCGTGATAAAGCTGCGCAAAACCGTCTGCGATCATAAAGCGAAGCGCGAGTGTCTAAAGCTATAAACCGTCACGATCGCCATAAAAGCGGCGAGATTGATAAAGCTGCGCATAAAAGCAGTGCGATCATAAAGCAGCGCGAGTGATAAAGCTGCGCAAAAGCGATTGTGCGATCGCCAAAAGCAGTATGATGATAAAGCTGCGCCATAAAAGCGGTCTACGATCGCAAAAGCGCCCGCGATTGTAAAGCTGCGCAAAAACTGTGCGATGCAAAAGCTAGCGATTGATAAAAAGCTGCGCCAAGCAGTCACGATCGCCAAAAGCGGCAGTGATAAAAGCATGCAAAAGCGGTGCGATCGCCAAAAGCAGCGAAGTGATAAAGCTATAAAAAGTCAGCGATCTTAAAGCAGCGTATAAGTGATAAAGCTAGCATAAGCTAAGCGATGTCAGCGATCGCAAAGCGAGCAGCGCGATGATAAACTCATAAAGCGTGCACGATCGCATAAAGCAGCGAGTGATAAAGCTACGCCAAAACGGTGCGATCAAAAGCAGCGCGTGATAAAGCTACGCCAAAAGCGAAATGCGTCACGCAAAAGCGATAGTGCGCCATAAAACCGTGCGATCGCACAAAAGCGGCGCTGATTGATAAAGCGCCATAAAAACGTGCGATCGCCAGCGGTAGCGGTGATAAAGCTAGCGCCAAAAAGCGGTGCGATCGCTAAAAGCGCGGTGATAAAGCTGCGCAAAAGCGGTGCGATCATAAAGCAGCGCGAAGTGATAAAGCACAAAAGCGGTGCGATCGCATAAAAGCAGCCGATTGATAAAGCGCCAAAAGCGTCGCGATCGCCAAAAGCGGTAATGATAAAGCTAAAAGCAGTCGCGTCATAAAGCGGCACGATGTGATAAAACTCTTAAAACGTGCGATCATAAAAGCCAAAGCGCGAGTGATAAAGCTGCGCAAAATGGTGCGATGCAAAAGCGTAGCGAGTGATAAAGCTGCGCAAAAGCGGTGCGATCGCCAAAAGCGTCGGTGATAAACTGCGCCAAAAGCGATCACGTCGATTAAAAGCAGCGCAGTGATAAAGCTGCGCCAAGCAGTCACGATCATAAAAGCAGCGTGATGATAAAGCTGCGCCATAAAACCGTCACGATCGCAAAAGCAGCGCGATGTGATAAAGCTGCATAAAAGCGGTCGCGATCTGAAAAGCGGCGCGAGTGATAAAGCGCAAAAGCGGTGCGATCGCATAAGCGCGAGTGATAAAGCTCGCCAAAGAGCCGTGCGATCGCAAAAGCGGCGAGTGATAAAGCTACGCCAAAGCGGTCACGATCGCCAATGGCGGTAGTGATAAACGAAAAGGTCGCGATCGCGTAAATAGCAGTGATCAGCTGCGCAAAAAGCGGTGCGATCGCCAAAAGCGGTAGCGGTGATAAATGCATAAAACGGTGCGATCGCCAAAAGCAGCGCAGTGATAAAATGCGCCAAAAGCAGGTGCGATCGCCAAAAGCTGCCGAGATAAAAGCATGCGCCAAAAGCCCATAAAGCGGTAGTGATAAAGCTAAGCGGTCGATCGCCAAAAGCGGCGTAAAGCTAGCGGTGCGATCATAAAAGCTGCGCGTGCGATAAAGCTGCGCCAAAAGCGGTGATCATGCAAAAGCGGCGAGTGATAAGCGCTATCGATGCGATCGCGCTAGTGATAAAGCTGCGCCAAAACGAGATCATAAAAGCGGCGTGAGATCTGCATAAATGCGCGCCGCGTGATGATAAATTCTGCGGTCGATCATAAAGCGGCGCGAGTGATAAATCTACGCATAAAGGTGCGATCGCCGAAAGCGGTATGATAA
>JANUSC010000093.1:600000-773251 GCA_025200525.1 Camellia lanceoleosa
TGAAGTAGTCTGTGGCCGCGATGAAGAACTTCCAGTTGCCAGGTGCTGTTGGGAGCGGCCCCACTATATCCAGCCCCCACATCGCAAAGGGCCAAGGGCTTGTGAGGGGAAGGAGTTCCCTGGCCGGCTGGTGGATCTGGTGGGCGAATTTCTGGCACTTCTCACACTTGTGAACATACTTCTGCGCGTCGGCTTGCATGCACAGCCACCAGTAGCCTTGCGAAATAGCTCGGTAGGCCAAGGACCTACCCCCTATGTGACTGCCACAAATGCCTTCGTGAACTTCGTACAGGAAGGCTTCCACGCTGCTCGGGTGCACACACTTCAGGTAGGGACCGGTGAAAGACTTCTTGTATAAAGCGCCTGAAGGAGAGAGCCAAAACCGCTCTGACTTCACCCGCACTTTGTGTGCTTACTTCTTGTCGGCTGGAAGAGTCCGTTCTTTGAGAAAGAGGATAATAGGGTCCACCCAAGAGGGACTTAGCTCGGCGCAGAGTACTTCTCTCTGCCCGGCTTCCTCGATACTGGGCCTCGGAAGGAATTCTATCAAAAGAAGGTTGGGAAATGTACTGTCGACCATCGAAGCAAGACCGGCCAACTCATCTGCTCGGCCGTTTTCTTCTCGGCCAATCTGTTGGATCCTGATCGCCTGAAATCGCTTGATGTGATTCTTGACCAGAGCTTGATACTTTGCCATTCTATCATCCTTAGCTTCGTATACCCCCGAAACTTGGTTAACCACAAGCTGGGAATCACTGTAAACCATCAACTCGGATGCTTGCATCTGAAGAGCGCTCTTGAGCCCGGCCAAAAGCGCCTCGTACTCGGCCTCATTGTTGGATGCTGGGAAGCCAAGGGTGATTGAGTGTTCGATAGTCAGCCCGTCTGGCGAAATCAAAACTATACCTAGCCCGGCACCGTGACGGTTCGAGGCTCCATCAACAAAAAGTTTCCACATCTCCCCCACAAAGAGCTTCCAACATTCTAAGGGCTCCTGAGAGGTTTGAAGGTTGATAGGATCACTACCGCTGGTCGTTTCGACTTCAAGTTCTATCTTGTTGGTTCCACTTGACCCTTGGTGATTCGCCACGACTCGGCGAAGTTGATCTATAATGCCTAAGTCCGTAGGCGAATCACCAGGGTGTGGTATGATGCCGACCGCAAGCTCTGTGCCGAGAGGTTCCACTTCTTTCCCCCGTGGTGATGCGGTGCCGGACAGAGCAGGTTGGTCAATGATACCTCACTCCGTCGTCGCATCGCCAGGTGGTGGAATCGTACTAACTGAAAGTGCTTCGATGGGTCGCACAAGTTCCGCGTCACCGACAACGCCGAGCTGTTGTACTTCGGTCGGGCTTGCATTCATCTCTTCATCTGCCTCGGCAATATCGACCGGGCATACCGGATAAGTTCCATGTGAGAATTCAGCAACAAAGTCGGCCAAAGTCTGGGCTTTGATGGCAGTGCGTGGCTGGAACTTCACATCAAACTGTCCCAACTCGACCGCCTACTTAAGAATTCGACCGGAGAAGTCCGTCCGTTCGAACAAAGCTTTGAGGGGGAACTCGGGCAAGACGATGATGGTATGGGCATGGAAATAGTGCGCCAACTTTCTTGAAGCCATCATCAATGCCAACACAAGCTTTTCCAGCGGCAAGTATCTCGACTCTGCCGGTAGCAAGGTTTTGCAGACGTAGAAGATGGGGAGGTGCTTGATTCCTTTAGCCCGGACAAGCACCGCACTGACTGTATGCTGCGATACGGCCAGATAAAGGTAGAGTTCTTCTCCGGGCACAGGTGTGACCAATAATGGCGAGGAAGACAAATACTCCTTGAGCTCTGCCAAAGCCTGGTCACACTCTTCATCCCACGAGAACTTTGATTTCAAGGCTTGAAAGAAAGGGAGGCAGCGATTTGATGACCGGCTTATAAATCGATTAAGCGTGGCGGCCATACCGGCCAGATGCTGCACGTCCTTGGCCGAGCTAGGCTATTTTAACTCTTGCACGGCTCAGATTTGTGTAGGGTCTGCTTCGATACCTCGGTTCGTGACTAGGAAACCCAAAAAATTTTCGGATCCCACGCCGAAGGCACACTTGGATGCATTCAGGCGTAGCTTGTGCTTTTTGACAATGGCGAACATCTCGGCTAAGTCGGACAAATGGTCTACTTGGTGCCGGCTCTTTACCACCATATCATCAATATAAGCCTCCATCGTCCGACCTAGAAGATGAGCGAACATCTTGGTCACCATCCTTTGAAAAGTTGCCCCGACGTTCTTCAAACCAAAAGACATGACTCGATAGTAGAAGAGTCCCTTTGGTGTAGTAAATAAGGTGATCTCTCGGTCGGGCCCATGCATGGCAATCTGATGGTAGCCGCGATGGCGTCAAGCGAGCTGTTATGTCGGTAATTAAGTCCACAAGGTGGTCTATTCTAGGTGAGGAGGAAGTCTTTCGGACAAGCTTGGGTTGACGGTTTTGTAGTCGACGCAAACTCACCACTTCCCATTCTTCTTGGGCACCACGACTGTGTTTGAAATCCACCGAGGATAGTGCACTTCCTGAATTGCTCGCGCCTCAAGCAAATTCTTTACTTCCTCCACAACTACCTCGGCGTGATGTAGCGCCGATCTCCTTGTTCGCTGAATGACCGGTTTGGCTCCAGGGAAGACATTGAGATGATGGCATATAAAACTCGGGTCAAGGCCGGGCATGTCATAAGGCGACCATGCCAAGAGCTCGATGTTGGCCATAAAAAACTCAACCACCTCGTTCCTTTCTAGGGCGGTAAGGCTTGAGCCTAGCAAGAAAAACTTGTCCGGATGCTCTGTATCAATTCGCACTTCCACTAATTCCTCGATAGCTTTGTCTTCGGCCTTGGTGCCCACATCGTCGAGGACTCCCCGGTCCTCCGGTCCCTCAATCATTTGAACGAAGCCTTTGGCAGCTCGGCTACCGTTGACTGCCACGAAGCATTGCTTCGACATGACTTGATCGCCCCAAATCTCCTCGATTACCCCCATAGCCGAGGGGAATCTCATCACCTGATGATAGGTCGATGCTACGGCTTGCATAGCGTGAAGCCATCCTCTTCCAAGGATCAAATTATAAGTAGAGGGAACTTGCAACACCCATAATTCCACTTGTTTGACCACGGATCCCACTTTGACCGGCAGGATAATCTTTCCTAAAGGCCACTTCGGCTGTGAGTTGAAACCAACCAGTGGCGAAGTTGTCGGAGCCAAATCTGTATCTCGGAGCTTGAGCTGTTTGAAAGCATCGTAGTATATGATCTCGACCGAGCTTCCCTGATCGATCAAGATCCGTTTGACATCAAATTCCTTGACGCGGAGTGTAACCACCAGGGCGTCGTTATGCGGCATCTGAATGCGCTCTAGGTCCCTTGAGGAGAAACTGATCACATCTTTTACTTCGGTCTTCCCCCTCTTGAGCGCAGGCTGAACCGACAAAACTTCCTTCATGTGTTCTGCCTTCTTGATCATACCTCGGAGCTTGCAGACGCGCGCCGGCTCACTATGCCGTGGATGACATTAACAACCCCTTGTGGAGGCGCATCTCGATCATCCGGTCCCCACGGGTCAATTGAAGCTTGATTCACCTTCACGCCCCCATCAATGTAAAGGTCCAGGTGTCCGGCCGCGACTAGCTCTTCCAAGTGTTGCCTCAAAGGTAAACAGTCCTCTGTCCGGTGGCCTCGCTCCCGGTGAAAGGTGCAACGGTACCTCGGATTGAAACCCTTCTGTCCGTCGCCTAACTTAGCAGGAAACCGGACATACTCCTCGTCACAGATTTCACTAAGTATGCGATAGATTGGAATTTTAAAGACCGTGGTGATGCCTGTCCTTGCTTTCAACCTTCTGTTTGCATCGGCTACGTCATCCCGGTGTAGTCATCCCGGTCATTCCGACGTCCTTTACCCCGGTTTTTGCGATTTGAGCCACGGCCCGACTCCTCAGCGCGCTCACTTGATCGTCTGGACTCTTGTCCGACCGTGTGTACTTTTCCAGCCGATCTTTTGTCTGTTGTTACTGGAGTCGCCTTTACGGTAGATGCTGACGCATCGTCCTCTACTTGGATGTGCTCATTGATGCGTTGCATGAGCTGGCCCACGGATGTCGGCTGGTGCATGGTAAGCGAGTCCCGCAGTCTATGTCCGACCGGGAGACCACGCTTGTATTGTGTGATTTCAAGGTTGACCAGGCAATCCAAGATCTCGTTGAAGGTCTCCCAATATCTGGAGTTGTATGCCTTCAATGTGTCGCTCGGTTCCATCCTTACACTCAATAGGTGGTCAACTTCCTTTGGTGTTTTGGTGTTGGTTTTGAAGCGCGTCATAAATGCTTCGGCCAACTGATGCCATCTTTCAATGCTCCCCTCCGGCAGCCTCTCGAACCATTTCAAGCCTAGTTCACCTAAACTCGACGGGAAGATAAGGCACATAAGCGCATCATTCCGCCTATGTCTGGCCATGACCTGTCAGAAGTGGCTTACATGCATGTAGGGATCGATTTTTCCATCGTAGAGTGTGACCTTAGGCTGGTGGAAGCCTGCCGGAAACGGTGTTGTTTCTATCTCTAGGGAGAATGGGGTGGCGCTCAGCCTGGCCAAGTCTGTATCTAGAAGGAGTGGCGCCACTTGGCGGGGTGGAGGCATTCCGACCTCCTCGTTGGCGTGAACCCCATAAGATTGCCGCTGGAACGCCGGCACCCTCTGAGCCTCCCGACGGCAAGCTCGTTCCTTCAAAACTGCCCGCAAATCCTCTGAACGAGTAGAATAGGAGTACCTCGACGTCGTCACCAGACGTGAGGGCTAGTAGGTGCTGTCTTGCACGCTGGACTTCTTTACACGCATATCGGAATCACCGACCTTGTAACTTCTGGTAATAGAAATGGACGGAGTGCGTCACTGACTCTGACTGCCCGAACGGCGGGGTTGGGTGCGCTCACTGTGGTCTCTCACTCCAGCTACACCCTTCCCTTTGACATGCCGCTCCAGCTTCTCCATCTCCGTCGCCATCCGCCGGATGACGGCGTCTTGGTCCCTTAACTTATGTTCCAGACGTCGGGCGTGTGATTCTCTCCCCCGCCGATGACCGTCTGGACTCCGTGAATGACCATAACTTCTTCCGCGCTTATCTCGCGTGTCTCCTGACTGTCCTCCGGGGGATGTCTCCAAGTCCGCCATTGGAAGGATGGTAGGATGTCCTTCTCTCCGTCGGGTAAACTCCGGGGTAGCTCTATCGACGGCGGACAACGGAATCTCGTTGTTTTTCGCCATGGGCGGCGATCAGATGAGCCTGGAAGACAAGGTTTTATCTGTCAAGTGTTCCCACAGACGGCGCCAATTGTACGGGGAGCAAATATTCCGGCAAGCTCGCACTCTTTTCTTCCAAGCTCCTGTCTGTCCGATCGACCTGCGAGCACAACGACAGTGAGCTACCCGGTGGTGTGTGGCCGTAAAACCCCTCCGACGATCAAGTTAAACACACACAGGGATAGAGAGAGAGAGAGAGAGAGAGAGAGAGAAAGAGAGAGAGGGGGGATTGAGTGTTTAGTGTAAATCTCACCAAATGTCCATCTTCCCAGCATGGGGGACGCAGACATGCTTTTATACCTTCTGCACCCCCAATCTGCTCCCATTAGTCTCTCGACACGTGGATCTGTCAGCACAAATCCAGTTGAACATCACCTACCTAACTGCCAGCCCACTCTACTGGGAGCTCGGCAGCCGGGGCATAGCATCTCGGCTGCCTACGGCCATGCTACACTTCACATCCGAGTGCCCTAAGTACCAAGCCCCTGTGAAGCCGAGCTAAGTTGCATTCCAGCAAAGCTGAGCTCGAAATTGGTCGTGCCGGTTAACCTAAGGCCTTCATACAAGCCACGGGTGCGCGCCTTCCGGCCGAGCAACCAAAGAACCGTGGAACCCTGTGAGGCTGCAGACATCCCAGCCGAGCTCCCACATGACCGGCTTCCGTGATAACAAGCCAAGTAGCTCGATTCCACACACCCTTTGCCATTACCGAGCAAGAATCCCTTCTGGATAAGTCCAAGCTACCTCGGCCCAAATATGTTCGGCATTACCATGGCCCTACCCATATCATAAATCTCCCTCTCAGATATAATATAATTTCTTTATAAAAGTATGTTTATCAACATACTTCTACAACAAAGTATATGATATATCATGTATAGTCCGATACTAACAACTAGCTGCACATGTTTTACTTATCGACTACTAAATTTCTGAAATGATATTCAACAGACGCCAACAGATGCCTTCGACAATAACAAGCATCCTCATTACTTGGAACAACAACTATGAAACCAAAACATTTTATGATATGACCGCTCCATTAAACTTTGCATGAAATTTTGCACAGGCTTGGCAAGTTAAGAACACTGTTATCAAGCAATAGCCAAATCTTTTAACCAATGGTAAAACTACAAATATGTTGTTCTTAATCCAAGTAAGTTGTCAAATACTTGCACAATGGATCTCACACTATCACAAGAGTATCATCTGATGTGGCAAGTCTCTCTATAATTAAAAAAAATCCTAACCCAAAAACTGCAAGTTGATTCATGCAATACAAGTAACATAATGAAGATCAGTCAGTGTATAAGGCATATGTGCTTTCACTATCTCTTTCTGGACTCAAATAAAGATTTTTCTATCCTTAAACACATCATGAAAGCACAATATGTGAACAAATTTTGGCTAATTCTCTCTAAAATATAATATGCTGATTAAGATAACCCTTGCAAGAATATACTGCATGCATGTACATGTACAAGATGGGAGAGTGAACAAATGTGGGAACAGAGTGCAAACCTTCATCAGTAGAAAATGACTGTTTCGTGGCAAATGAACGTGTAGCCAATGCCATACCATAATGGTTTGGGTTATGCAATGTTTGTCCGGCCAAGGCCTACATACCAATTCACACAATACAATTTTAGCATCCAATGCCCATTTGTAATGATGGTGATAATAATAATTAAGATGAATGTAACAGTATTAGAAGCAACAACCATCATGTTAAGGATTCCACTCAATATTACTTCCCTTCACATGCCTTGTTTAATCAGCAAAATATTTTTTTCCCCCATGTTTAGGGACTTGGGTCTTTAGCCAAAAAGTCACTATAAGGTGTGACATCACTCTCTACTTTTCTACACATATTTTCATAAAATGCCAAAACGTCAACTAAAACAAGTGGGAATTACCCAAACCTCTATGCATGTGTAGTTTTTTCCTTTTCCCCTTTCATTTCGTAATCTTTTGTACTTTATATTTTACCTCCATGTTGAGATCAACCAGTTTCTAGGGTTCATATTATCTAGACCATAGGTGGATTCTGCAAGATTTCAGTATCTTCAGTCCATTTCTAGAATCCCTCAAAAAATTAGTTAATGAACAATAATTCGTGTTTGTGGGAAATTAGCTGTCCAAATACCATATCAAGTCAGAAATTAAACTTATGATTAAAATGACATAGCCAATTGTGAAACCTCAATCTTGATTAAAACATTCCAGCCCTAGAGAATCTAACTAGACTCTATATTAACCGATTTAACAATACTTTCCCAAATCAAGACGAATCAAACTCCATTTCAGTGTATCACATGAAAATTACCCAGAACAATATATATACATATACACACATGCAAACACAAGAGAGAGAGGCTTACAAGGTGACGAGAGCGAAGAGCGAAGAGAGATTTGCGAGCTAAGATGGCCGCCATTGCTGATTGATGATGGGCCAATATGAATATGGGGAGGGAGTGAGGGAGGGAGGGAGGGAGGGGTGAAGGGGTCTTTGCGTCGCGAGAGATTGGGAAGAGCTGAACCTGCCTAAGGAACCACTCACTACCACTTGGGTGTTTTCACGGCCACCATCTCCTTGTTTGGTAAACCCGAAAATTTGGTCGGCCCGGAGTTTACCTAAAAAAAAAATCCTAAAATCTGGCATTTTAGGTTAAGATTTACAAAAACAAAATAAATAAAATAAGTTAAAATATTTAGGGTTGGTTTGGCATAACCTAAAAAAGTCAAAAAGTCATTATCCTATTTAAGTCACATTATCTTATTTAAATCACATTACCTCTCTAACACATCACATCAAACCCAACTCATATAAGCCAATAAGTCAAAAAATGCACTTTTTTAGAACATTTCAAACCAACCCTTAATAACAAAATGTCATATTAAGTTTATAATTTTTTATTTTTTACAAACATGTCATTGAACTATAAGTATCTTTCCAAACATAAAAATTTTAGCCTAATCAAATAGTCAAAAAATAAAATAACCTACTAAAATAGTCAACTTCCCAAACAAGGCCACGTGTTTGTCTTTGGAATTATGATAAATTACACTATGTCCAAGTTTGGCATACCTCAAATAATCTATCTTTTTATCTTTTTATCTTTTTTTATCACATCACCTCTCTACTTTTCTGCATATCTTTTCGTAAAAAGATAAAAAGTACACTTATTTATGTCATCCCAAACAACCCCTATTTTTGAAAGGGGGAATAACAGCCTGTGTATCAGTCAAAAAAAAGTAAAAAAATAACAAGTTAGTGATTAAGATTATAAATTTTAATAATTAAAATATTAATTTTTTAAATAATTTTGTAAATTTTTTTCTCTGCTGCCAATTTAATCGTTTTTTCAATTTTTATATCTTGAATAAATTAAACCTCTCCACAACAATTTAAATATCAACAATATTAAAGACACTAAATTTTTTATTAAATTTTTTTTATAAACACCCACATCTCACATTTATGTAAGTGATTTGATATTTTTTTTTTTATATCTTTAGTATTTTTTTAACCATTGTCTATATATCGCTAAGTGATGATTATATTTAAAATTTATCAAAAATATATAAATTGTGTCACGACTCGTTCCCAGTACCTAAGGGTTAAGCATCGTGATGGCCAGTAACTGAAGTTACCTACGGCCAATTCTTAAACAAATCAGTAAACGCACGCGGAAGTAATATTTAAATGAAGGTACCAAAATAATCATTAGAGTTTCTATTTTTATTATAAAATATATTGACCAAAAAGGCCGATATTTACATAGAAAAATATCATAAAAGTACTATGTGTGTCTATTCCGCAGCTTCGTATCTAAGACTTGCCAAAAGTTATTTCGGAATTGCATTGCTTCTTAAAAATTAGTAAACAACTATAAGCACTTGGCAAAGTGAGAAATATTATACCAATAGTACAAGGGACACGAAATAACCATGGATAGTTAGTTAGGCCAAAATATTTAAGATAACTTAGTCGGAACAAATAATCCTTTAAGTAGCAGAACTGAAATACAGAAATGAAGTAAGTAAATGACCATAACCACGGTATCGAACAGAACAGAACAGAGGTCACAGAAGTGATAGTCAGAACAGAGGTACGAATTCAAGAGGTGGCTCATACGGATTCTAGAGGTAGCTCCCACAATAGTGTAGTACTTAGCTCCGCACATAACAGAGGTACGGATTCTAGAGGTGGCCCCCACAATAGTGTAGCACTTAGCTCCGCACAACACTTTGGTCCGCACAGAACAGAGGTCAATGGATCAGAGGGCCACAAAGTAATCAAACAAAGGCCAATGGTTATTTAAGTCCCCCACAGCGTGGAACTCTCGTGGTGGTACTTACAAAACATAACTGTATATAAAGTCATAATCAAATATTCTTTAAAAGTAAAACAAACATATCTATGTGTTTCCTTTTAAGCAAATAAGGTTTAGAAAATAATCCATGTAACTGAAACATTTATAAAACAAAATTTTTATTAATATACTAATAAAACATAACTTGTATAAAATAGATTTTGGTAAGTCAAAACATACGTAAAATACATTTTGATGACTCAAAATATAATATAACTCACCTTAACTTTAATACCTCACTTTTTTTTCTATTATCAAAAATTCTCATAGCTTCCATTATTTTTTCTTCCTTTTCTTTTCTTTCTTCATTTTCTTTCTTTCCTTTACTTCCTTCTCCAGGTGAACTGTCTCCCTTAAATAGAGAGGAGAAACCACTCTCTAGCCAACACGTGGCCGAGCCCCAAACTATTTCACGGATTCTATAATTAATTATATAAATTCATTTTTATCCTTAATATATATTTAAGATAATTATCCTTTAACCCAACTTTTTAATATAATTATATATATAAATTAATTCCTAATTAAATTACACTTGATCATATATTCACAGAAAATTAATTATTTATTTTAGTACTACACCAATTATTATTATTATTTATATTATCTATATTATTATTATTTATATTTTGACTCCTAAACTTTTAATAATTATATTATTTTACAAAATTACGCATAATAATATATAATAAATTATATATTTTTCTAACTGAGATTAAATAATATTAGCATAAATTCTACAGAATAATTAAAAATCTAGATTGATACAAATTGGTGTTTTAAAAAAAAAACTTACTATATATATATTTTAATTATATTATACTATCAATAAAAAGGTAAAACAATATTATAATAAGAGGGGCGGTTTGGGTGTAGTGAAGTGCATGTTAGGAGTACAAATTATTACATTTTGTCAACTCAGATAACACTAGGGCGATACTTGTTATTCCAAAAATCTTATGTAAGGTCTTTGCAATTTCGTTAAGCTTCTTACTATAATATATATTATTTTTTAGTGTTGTCTAATCTTTATTTTAACACTTTGTATTTTATATATTCTTAGAAATGCCCTGGAAAAATGAAATTGGTGTAAAAATAATTATAAAAACATTTAAAATATATTTTTAAATTAAATTATGAAAGATATTTTATTTTATTTATTCTTTCACAAAATAGCGATTAGTATACTAATAATTATATTACAACACATGTTAACATCTCTTTTGTATTTTTTAACCATTTTCTCTATATCGCTAAGCTATAATTATATTTAAAATTTATCAAAAATATATAAATTGGTGTTTTAAAAAAAAAAACTTACTATATATATATATTTTAATTATATTATACTATCGATAAGAAGGTAAAACTATATTATTATAAGAGGGGCGGTTTGGGTGTAGTGAAGTGCATGTTAGGAGTACAAAATTAAGATTAAAATTATAAAAAAATTATTACATTTTGTCAACTCAGATAACACTAGGGAGATACTTGTTATTCCAAAAATCTTATGTAAGGTCTTTGCAATTTCGTTAAGCTTCTTACTGTAATATATATTGTTTTTTAGTGTTATTAATCTTTATTTTAACACTTTGTATTTTATATATTCTTAGAAATGCCCTGGAAAAATGAAATTGGTGTAAAAATAATTATAAAAACATTTAAAATATATTTTTAAATTAAATTATGAAAGATATTTTATTTTATTTATTTATTCACAAAATAGCGATTAGTATATTAATAATTATATTACAACACATGTTAACATCTCTTTGTGAATTCAAACTTAAAACTTTATTCAACTTAGTATTTAACGCCCTTTCTACGACCACTTAGGCAATTGCCCAGGAT
This sequence comes from Camellia lanceoleosa, assembly GCA_025200525.1. Classification (NCBI taxonomy): domain Eukaryota; kingdom Viridiplantae; phylum Streptophyta; class Magnoliopsida; order Ericales; family Theaceae; genus Camellia; species Camellia lanceoleosa. The sequence goes on from JANUSC010000093.1 coordinate 611,561, forward strand.
TAAATGAAAAGTTCAAAAACAAAATTATGATTTTTCCCTCTCCTCATTTTTGCCTATTTTTTTCTTGAGAAATGATTTTTCCCCCGAAAAATCATTCTCCCGAATCCCTCGAATCTGAAGAAATCGAAGGCGAGAGAGAGAGAGAGAGAGAGAGAGAGAAGAGGGAATGGAGACAGAGAGAGGCCCCTGCATTCCGTCGATCGCCCAGCCGATCGTCGCACTCGTCCGATCGTCGTAGCTCGTCCGCCTCTGCCTCTACCTCCGCCTAGCCGCCGTCGCCTCCGCCTCTCTCTTCTTCTTCTTTCTTTCTTCTTCTTCATTCTTCTTCTTCTTCATTTCTGATTGAACAAAAAAAAAAATGCAAAAACGATGTCGTTTTTCAAATTCGGGCGATTCGGGGGGTTGGGCTTCGAGCTACCAATCATAGTTGTTTTTTCTTCTTTTCTCTTACTTCCTTGCCCGATTGCTGGCCACCCCCTTTATTTCACATTGTTTTGCCATCCTTCACCTTAGCCATCCATCACAATCCCCTCGCCATTAAAACTATATGCCCCACTAAGAAAAATCTAAGGAGCGTTTGGTAAATTTTAAAATTATGATTTGATAATATAGTTATATTTTAAGTTTATGAGTTCTGAAATTATGATTTAAAAAGATAAAATTTGTTTGATTATAAGTTTTGAAAAAAGTTTTGAATTGAGTTTTAAATTTTTAATGCGACATATGAAATGAGAAAAGTTGTTTGGTTATGAGTTTTGAAAACTTAATTCAAAAACTTATAACTTATGACTAAACATACAATTCAAAACTCTATTGAAAATTCTATTCAAAATTCATAATCAAACTCTTTTTAAAATTTAATTCAAAAAATAATTTGTTATTCTGATCTAAAAAAATAATTTTTATATTTAAAAAATATAAAAAATAAGGGCAAATTACATATACCTCCCTTGAGGTTTGGCTACATTGCAGATACCCCCTGAGGTTTCGAAAATTACATCCCGCCCCCTAAGGTTTGTATTTTCATAACAATTTGCCCCCTGAGGTTTAAATTTCATAATAAATTACCCTCTAATTTGTTATGCAAATATAGCTTTCAGGGAGGAATTTATAATTTCTCAAACCTCAGGGGGTATATGTAATTTGCCCAAAAAATAAATATAATTTTTTTTTCAAAATAACAGGTGGTGATTGACAATTGCAAAAAAAAAAAAAAAAGAATACTATTTCGGTCAGCCGACCGGACATCCGGAGGAATGTTCAGGGGACGACCCAAAGCACAAATTCAAAAATCAAAAACTCACATTGGTAAACATGCATTGGAATGTGTTTTCAAATGTGGCGTTAGAATGAATTTTTAAAAACTTAGACCAAATATAAAATTAAAATGTAGGGATAAAATTATAATTTAAAAATTATACCAAACACAACACTAATCAATTCATCTAATCTTGTTGTCATCACTAGCCATAGAGTGTATTTGATTGGACGGACTCGATAAAGGAGGATTAGAATCTATAGAACTTGAGTCCTAGGACTGTGAATCCCCCGGACTATTTGGTTGGATTAGATATGTATCCTGTGTTTGTTTTTTCATGGGATTAGATGTCTAGAAATGACTATTTTTAGTGAATCCAACGTTTGGTTGGACGGACTGGATATGATAAATGAACAAAAGACTATTTTACCATTTTTCAATTATTTACTAAGTAATAACAATATTAAACATATCTTAATATTTTAATTATTTTTAGCTAGATTAAATAAAAATTTATTTTATTTTATTTTTTACACAATTAAATAAATTTATTTTAAAAAATTAAATAAAAAAATATCAATAAAAATATATGTTATTTTTTTAATTAAAATTTTAAATGAATTTGTTTTTAAAAATAATAATAATTAAATAAAATTAAACAATGAAATTAAATAAAAATCTATTAACATTTAAATTAGGACTAAGCATAGGGTTATCCGAACTGCACGCATGTGGGCGGTTTCGCAAACACATTAGGATAAGGTACGGTTTGAATTTTATATAAATTTCGGATTGCGGGTAGGTTGCGGATTTGGCCTGCACCCGCCCAACCCATCCGTATTAAATTAATAATTATTATTATTATTATTTTTTCCTCTTTCAGATCTAACCGTACATCTCATGATCTCACCATCTCACACACTCACCTCATCTATAGACAACAAAACAAAAAACCCTAATCTAATCGCTGTCCTCACTCTCTCAGTTTCATCTCATCTCATCTCATCACTGTCTCTCTCACTCTTTCGTTTCGTTGTTCATTTATCTTCATCTTCTGCACCGATCCGCGATCACTCTCATCTCATCGCTGTCTCTCTCACTCTCTCGTTGTTCATCTCATCGCACCGATCGTCTCACTCTCTTATCGCACCGATCTACTCACAGGTAAGCCTCTCTGTCTCTCAATCTCTGTCTCTCTCTCTCTCTCTCGCCTCGATCGTTGATTTTTTTACAACATATATATATATATATCAGAGATCGTTGAATCTGTGTGTGTTTCTTTGGAAATTTGTGTGTTTGTTTGTTTTGGACCGATCTAATCTGTTTCTTTGGAAATCATAATAAAATGCCCGACTTCTCATCACTGAGCAAGAAAAACAATGATCTCTATAGATTTGAGAAAAATCTAATGAAATTTCCAGTTCTAACCAGGTGGAAATTTGTGATGAGAAAAATTTATACCTCTAAAAGGGGATGTATTATACTGCAAAATGGATTTATCTCATCACAAATTTAACAAAATAAAATTGATTTAATCTATTTTGTTAAATTTTTGGTTAGATAGATTACATAAAGATCTTGTATTTTGGTTAACAGAAATTCTCTGGAGGTGAATCTAATCTGTTTTAACAGAAATTCTATTTTGACTAAAGATCCTGTATTTTGGTTATTTATCTCTGTTTCTTTGGAATTTATCTCTGGAGGTGAATCTAATCTGTTATTAATATGAATCTGTTACTAAATCTAAATCTGAAATTGAATATGAATGATATTTGATTTTGGAATAAACAGATTAAATTTGAAATTGATATTTAATTTGAAATTGAATATGTTATATAATCTGAAATTGAATTTGAAATTTTGGAATAAACAGATTAAATCTGTATGATATTTAATCTGAAATTGAATCTGTTATTAATATGTTTCTTTGGATTTAATTTGATTCAATTAGTTAACTTTTGGAATTAAATCGGTTGAATTAAATCTGTCTGTTATTTAAATCTGTTATTAAATCTGTTATTCAATCCGCAAACCGTCCGCACATCCGCAAACCCTATCCGCAGAAATTGCAAACCGCATTGCGAGTTGACTTTTTCCCAAACCGCATAGATGCGGGTGGGTCCAAACCGAACCGCAAACTGTCCCAAACCGAACCACAGACACCCCTAATTTAAATAATGAAACTAAATAAACTATAAACAAAATTTTAAAATAAAAAATCAATAAAAAATCTATAAAAAATTAAATAAATAAAACATCAATAAAAAAGTTAAATAAAATTATTTTATTTTTAAAGGGTTGTGCTACATCCCCCGAAAATGGGGGACCCCTAATCCCCCGAATTTTCAAACCAAGGCAAAAAAAAAAAAAAAAAAAAAGTCCCCCAAAACGACGTCGTTTTGGGGATTGGGGGGGGGCTGTTTTAGGGCTCCAAATCATTTTCCATTTTTAAATTGAGACATTTAAATTTTATTGAATTTTACTAAATATAATACATAATTAAATAGTAGATGGTCAAAATGGTCATTTTATCATCTAATCCCAACAGTGAATAATCCCTCCAAAACTGTCCCACACCCCTCCTCCCCGCATAGTATAATCCTCCATATGGGGGATAAGGAGTCCGGCGAACTAAAAAAAAAACAAACGATGGACTACTCACTCCTTCGGATAAACAATCCGAATAGTGAATAGTCCCCCCCTTAATCCCCCAATCAAACACAACATATGTTCACTAATAATGGCTTTACTGTGAATACATTAGTTCTATCAAATCTTATTAGCTCATCGCGGTTGCAAATCCTATCTTTGGCAATGTTGGTGTCGTCAACAAAGAGATTTTTTTGTCAACTCTGGTCATTTTTCTCTTAAGTTTGTTTGAGTTTAAGTTAAGAAGCATAGATACGGATACGGATACGAGATACGGATACGATACGATACGATACAGATATAGATACAGATACAGCGATACGACAAAACCTAAAAAAATAGAATATCGATATGACTAGGATACGTTTGTGAAAAATATATTTTTTAAAATTATTAATAGTGAGTTACATATAAGTTAAAGAACGTTGAGAAACAACAATGTAATTTTATAATACAAAATACTAACTTTTAAGAATTTTGTATTAATTTAAGTTAGTAGCTTATTTACTTTTTAAATTTTTAGTAAGTCTTGCAAATATTTCATTTCAATATCAAGTTTAATATATTTATATTACAATAATAGAATAATTCACAACTTGTCCCTATGCTTTTTCTTTGACACTGGTGAAAAATATTGTATTCAAGTTTACTTGCTTATTTATTTATTGATATTTAATTTTACCATTGTTATATTCTCCTGTTAATTATTATTTTCTATGTAGTTATAGAGGACATGCATGAAATAATTAGGATATATTAATTTGATAAATTCTATTATTTAACTCATTACACTTTTCTTATCGAAGAACTTGATAAAGTATTAGAAAAAATTATTATATTTATATTTGCAATTATATTATATTACTATGCTAGAAATGTTACAATTATAATTTCATAGAACAAGTAAACATGACTTGGAGTATCCGATATTTCAAAACTAAGTATCTGATACTCCAAAATTAATAAAAAAATAATTAAGAAGTATTTGATACTTTTAATAAGCATCCGATACGTATTCGTGAGTATCCAAAAAATATCGATATCTGATACAGATACGATAGAGATATATTATCCTATTCAAAGTATCCGTGCCTCATAGAGCCTAAGAAAACGGACTGGAATGGATGGTCGGGGTAAGAAGGTAATGGTAATGAAGGGGCTAAGAAGGATTATGAAGAGTTTGGCAATGATAGAAAAATGTACGAGGGAAATGATTGACGATATGGATAAAATACAAAAATGAAACTATTACACTTTTTATCCATAGTGTAACTAAACAAATATGGTCCATTATATTTTGTAATTTTTTGACATCAAACTCCATTTCTTAGGCCAAGTTTGGCATACTCAAAAAAATTCAAAAAGTCAAAAAGTCACTATCCTATTTAAGTCACATCATCTTATTTAAAGGTTGGTTTGGGTTGTCCTAAAAAAGTGTACTTTTTGTCTTTTTACGAAAAGATGTGCAGAAAAGTAGAGAGGTAATGTGATGAAAAAAAGATAAAAAGATAAAAAGATGGATTATATAGTAGATCCCAAACTAGGCCTAAGTCACATCACCTCTCTAATACATCACTTCAAATCCAACCCAAATCCAACCCATATTTCATAAAAAGTCAAAAAGTACACTTATTTAGTCTTCCCAAACTTGGCCTTAAATTTTTTAATATGTATTTTAAAATTAATTATTAAATATTGTAAAATATATAATGAATAAGAAAGAAAGAACAAGGTTAGAGATTTAAAAAATAAATAAAATTTTTTATACAATATTCACATCCATGCGCACTCATTTAATTATTTTGTAAAATTTTTTAGTATATATAGTGTATGCCCGTGTCTGAAGGCACGGTGTAAATAATGTTACGATTAGAAAATAATTATAATCCCAACACTATTTAAATTTATTTTTTAATTTGATAAAATCATAAATTCATTATAAAATTTTAGAGTTCTTACAAAACTCCTCACGAAAACTTGCTTTTGCTTATATAATATATAGCTAGATAGATAGATGTGTCTGGCATACATATAATTTCCACGGGCATACATATAATATTACTTTTTCTTATATAATTATATGAAAATTGTATGTATGTCCATAATGTCCTAGTGTATTACGGGCATATATACATTGTATGAAAATTGTAGGGGCTTGCATATGCTGGCAAGCATGGTTAACGGCCAAAGCAAGATCGGGCCGTGTGATAGTCAAATACTGAAGGCCACCAACTAAACTTCTGTAGAAAGCAGGTTGAGAAAAGGGTAATGTATCTGAATCCGAAAGAGAAGGCGTAACAGCCATAGGTGTAGAGCATGGTTTACAGTCCACCATACCAGCCTTATGAAGCAATTCAGTAGCATACTTTTGCTGGGAAAGAAAATAACCCTGTGAGGTGGAGTGAACTGAAATCCCAAGAAAATAGGATATAGAGCCTAATTCTTTCATAGAAAAGGCAACATGCATGTGAGTAATCAAGGACTCAATGGCAGAAGAGTCACTACCAGTAACCAAAATATCATCCACATAAATGAGTAATATGGTAAGATGGGCAGAGGTTTGTCTAATGAACAAAGAGGAGTCAGAATGACTATGATGAAAACCTTGACTAAGTAAGAAAGTAGAAAAGGTGGAATACCAAGCTCGAGGAGCTTGTTTGAGGCCATACAAGGCTTTGTGAAGTTTGCAAACATGAGTAGGAGAAGCAGCATTAATAAACCCGGGAGGCTGAACCATGTAGACTTCTTCCTCTAAGTGCCCATGGAGCAAGGCATTAGAAATGTCCAATTGCTTGAGAACCCAATTCTGCTGGAGCACAAGACATAACAAGATCCGAATAGTTGGCTGTTTAGCAACGGGACTAAAGGTTTCTTGATAGTCTACTCCCTCTTGTTGGAGAAACCCTTTAGCCACCAATCTAGCTTTATAGCAAGCAATTGTACCATCAGAATTCTTCTTAATCCGAAAAACCCACTTGCAACCAATAGCAGTTTTATGAGGTGGCAAGGAGACTAAAGTCCAAGTGCCCTGCTGGTGAAGAGCCTGAAATTCAGCATTCATGGCTGCAGTCCATATAGGAGAAGAGAGAGCCTGAGCAACAGAAATAGGCTCAGTAGTAGAGAGATCAAGAGGAGAGGAAGTAGTAAGATGACAAGCTTTGGATCGAGTGAGCATAGGATGGGTGTTAAGGGAAGGCACAGAAGGAAGCTTAGGAAGATGAATAGCAATTGATTGAATAGGAATAGAAGAACTAGGAATAGAAGGAACAATAGGAGTAGTAAGAGACACGGCAGGTACAGCAGGAGGAGAAGAGCTAGGAGAGGAACCAGAAATGCTAGTAGGCAAAGCAGGTGAAGGCACAGATGTAGAGGGAACTGGTACGGATGGAAAGGAAACAGAAGAAGGAAAAGAAGGAATAGGAGAAGAGCTAGGAGGAGGAGGATCAGGCAAAGCAGAAGGGAGCTGAAAGAAAGAATGAATAGTAGACAAACTAGAAGAGTGGGATGAAGCAGCAGCATAGCGAAAACAAGTTTCATTGAAGTTAACATGTCGAGAGAGGAAAATCTTTCCTGAAGAAGGGTCCAAACACCTATAGCCTTTGACAGTAGAGTGATAACCGATGAACACACATGGGACAGATCGGGGAGCCAATTTGTGAGTTGCATAAGGTCTAAGCCATGGAAAACACTGACAACCGAAGACTTTAAGGAAAGTGTAATCAGGTAAGGTGTTTAAAAGCAACTCAAAAGGAGACTTATGACCAAGAGACAAACTAGGCAATCTATTAATGAGAAAGACTGCAGTAGCCATAGCCTCAAACCAAAATTGAAGAGGAACTGAGGATTGATGCAACAAGGCAATGGCAGTCTCAGTGATGTGTTGATGTTTCCTCTTAGCCACTCCATTTTGCTCAGGAGTATATGGACAAGTAAGATGATGAAGAATACCATTAGCAACAAGATAATCATGCATTTGATTATTAACAAATTCAGTCCCATTATCGGTGCGTAAAACTTGTAATGAAGTTGAAAACTGAGTTTCAGCATAAGATTTGAAATTTAAGAAAGTAGAAAACACTGCACTCTTAACATGAAGAGGATAGATCCATGTAAATTTTGTAAAATCATCAACAAACAACAAGTAGTATTTATAACCAGAAGTAGAAGAAGTAAAAGGTCCCCACACATCACTGTGAACAAGGGAAAAAGGTTGTTTAACAGTAGTACTTGACAATTTGAAAGGCAATCTGTGGATCTTAGCAACACTACATGGAGTACAAACAAAGTTCTGGTACTCTTTATTTCTAAAAACAGTAGGATGTTTGGCAACATGATGAAATTTTAAAGGAGATGGATGACCGAGCCGTTGATGCCAAACAGGTAAAGAAACGTGTGATTGAGTGAGATGAGCTTGAGGTGAAGATGTAGGAGTGGAGACATCAAAATGATACAGACCATTCACATTAGAACCCTTATGCAGTATTTGGCTCGTATGGTTGTCCTGAATAAAAAATGAATTAGCATCAAAGTAATGGCAACAATTGTTATCTTTGGCTAATTGATGATGAGCAACTGATTTGAAGCAATATGTGGAGTATGAAGAAGATGATTAAGTTTAAAGGAATAGTGAGGAGTTGGTAACAAACCCTTACCAATGTGCTGTATAGGAACAGTTTGGCCATTACCTACAGTGACTTGATCTTGACCTTGATATGGTTGATAGAGTTGAAGATTGGTAAGATCATTGGTAATGTGATTTGTGGCTGCGGAATCAATGTACCAAGGAGTAGGTGAAGCAGATCCAGAGGAGGATGGTGCACTTGTGACTGAATAAGCTCTTGGTTGAGACACAACATTCGGAGAGGAAGGTGAGGAAGGACTTGAATGCAGAGGTTGAAAATTAGGATCCATTCGCCACCAACACTCAAAAGCACTATGGTTATAGCCTCCACAGATCTGACAACCATTACTGTTTGAATGATAGTTATTTCCTCCATATCTGCCTCTGTTTGAATGATAGCTATTTCCTCCATAGCTGCCTCTGGTAGGCTGATTAAGAAATCTGCCACCTCTGTTTCGGCCTCCTCTATAACCACGAGATTGACCACGACCTCTGGAACCTGGAGAAGATGTGAAATGTGCTCTTGAAGCTTGCGGATAAGACTGAAAATTTTCAGAACCTTTGGTTGCAGAATATGCAACTGGAGAGTTACGAACAACACTTTTAGCTTTATTCTCAATATGAATTTCTTCAGAACTTAAGAGTGAACACAGATCATCCATTGTAATGGATTCCGCTCGAGCACGGATAGTTGTTTTGAGAGCATCATACTCCTCTGGTAAGCCATTCAGAGTTAAAAGCACAAGATCTTCATCATCAATCATTGATGAAGCAAGTCGAAGCTGATTTGAGATCTCTTTGATTTGAGTCAGATATTCACTCATGGTGAGACCTGTTTTTGTAACAGACTGCAACTTATTCTTCAATTGATGAATATGTGAACGAGATAGAGAAGTGTATCTCTTTTCCAAAGCAAGCCAAACTTCAAAACGATGTTGATATTGAAGCACTGAAGCATATACAGGAGATGACAGTGTAGCATTAAGGAAACTAAGTAGATGTGCATCCATCATCTTCCATTGGAGAAATTCTGGATTGACTGTAGCTTTTCCAGATGAATCAAGGAGTTCAGAGACTGGACAAGAGATCAATCCAAGAACGAATTCAAGAAGATCAGTTGCTCGTAAGACAGTCTGAACCTGATTCTTCCAAATCAGAAAATTTGTAGAATCTAACTTTACAGTTACCAACGAATTGAAGTTTGAAAGAAGAAGGTTTAGGTTCTGTGGAATGGATGGAGAAACAGAGGTAGAAGAAAGAGAATTGGCCATTGAATCACTTTGGTGCTCGTGAGAGCTCAAATGCTCTGATACCATGAAAAGAAACTAAATAGTTTGTTTTTCTTATTCCAAATGATCTGAATTACAAGTATTTATACAAGAGGTTAAGAGTTTGTTATAACAAACTCTTAACTAACTGAATCTGCTACAGTTCTCTCAGTGCATCTATCCCACGCCTATAGCTCTCTCAAACGTATTATTCCTTATGTCATGCACTGGTATACACTTATGTTGAGAGTGTTGAGAGTGCTGCATCTGTTGCTGCAGCTGTGACCTTGGCAGCTGGTTTTCATCATTGGAACTGGGTGAACTGGGTGAACTGCTACTCTTATCAAAAACCAACAATATTACGTATTTAAGCAAATCCCAGATCATAGATAAGTGATTGAATCTAAACGTTTGACAAAGAGGGAGAGAATTGATCCAAATATATTCTGATCAGAAAGTTAGAAAACATGTTTGTTTTGGTTACATATAGGTAATCAAATATGAGTAAAAAATATGAACTCTTTGCTACCAAAAAATGTATATATATATTTGGCATGCCCCAAAATGATTGTGAACTTTGCATTCTTGTAACAAGTTCACTATCTTCGCAATGTTCAACTAACAGTAGCCAATTTGTGAACAATTAAAATCAATATATGCACATAATTTAGAATTATAAATTCACTATATTCGCAATCTTCGTTTTGGATGAGGATTCAATTAGGTCAAATGATCTGACTACTCATGTTGCATTCATCAGGGACATAGTTAGAAAGGTAATGAAATAGCTTTATTTGGTTCAAGTGGTGGTTGACTTGGGGGTTGACCTCTCAGTGTAAATTTTTCACAAAATTTTGCTTGAAGTGGTCATCCGAGAGGATGTCTGGTAGGTCCAGACTCAACGACTATACACATTAAATTGCTGAAAGGTACTAGACATCTTTAGTCTGGTGAAAATTTTGGAGCGTTCTCAATTTAATACCATTTTGATAAAATTATTGGAGCACAAAAAGTACATCTTTTTCACCAAATTTTAATTTGGTAATGCATCTGATGAACTGTTAGAGATGGCTTAATAATTTCATTTTTGCATTTTATACATCAACAGTGCTAGAGATACTTACAATCTTACTATCGATTTTACTTACACACTCATAAGGCGCACAAGTTTCGATAAGATCAACCATCGCTTGATGTGAGACCCATATCAACTTATGAATGTGTTAGTAAGATTGTAAGTATCCCTAATATTTTTCTTTTATACATATCATCGATCATTTCTCTTGCACATTTTTCTATCATTGCCAGACTCTTCATATTCATTCTTTGCACATTTTTCTATCATTGCCAAACTCTTCATATTCCTTCTTTGACCCTTCATTACCATTACCCTTTTACCCAACCGTCCATTCCAATCCGTTTTCTTAAACTCAAACAAACGTTCGAGGAAAATGACAAGAGTTGACAAAAAATTTATTTGTTGATGACACCAACATTGCCAAAGATAGGATTTGCAACGGCGATGAGGTAATAAGATTTGATAGGACTAATGCATTCACAGTAAGGCCGTTATTAGATGTCGTTTGGGAACAATTTTTTTTAATAATTTTTTAATTTTTTAATTAAAATATAATATAAAAAAATTAGTATGTTTGAGATATTTTTTGATTTTTTTTACAAAAATATATGCAAAAAGTAGAAAGAAAATAATTTCTTTGACTTTTGGTATAGATTGTTGGTTTTTTAATTTTTTTAGTAACTTTTTGACTTTTTAACTAAAAAAACTACTTGCCAAACGAGGCCTTAGTGAATATAAGGTTAGTGATGGCAACAAGAATAGATGAATTGATTAGTATTGTGTTTGGTATAACTTTCAAATTATAATTTTACTCTTACATTCTAATGTTATATTTGGTTTAAATTTTCAAAAATTCATTCTAACACCACATTTGAAAACACATGATGGTGTTTGGGAAGTGAGTTTTTATGTAGATTTTTTTAGTTGTAGGTTTTTATTAGATAAAATTTTTTTTGTGTTTGGGAAGATAGTTGAATTTTTATGTGGTTGGATGTGATGTTTGTGAGAGAAAAAGTGAAATGATTATGAGGTTGGATGTGATATTTTGTTTGGATGTGTTTTTTTTGGTTTTGTAAAAAGTTTGTCTTTTAGTGGAAAAAATGAGAAAAAAATTTGGAACCTAGGTTCCCAAAAAAATTTGTCTTTTAATGCATGTTTGCTAATGTGAGTTTTTGATTTTTGAATTTGCACTTTGGGTCGTCTGTCCGGATGTCCGGCCGGTTGACCAGAACAGTATATTTATTTATTTATTTATTTTTTTGCAATTGCCAATCGCTACTTGTTATTTGGGAATATATATATATATATTTGTTTTTGATATTTTTTAAGTATATAAATTATTTTTATAAACCAAAATGACAAATTATTTTTCTAAAAATAAATTTTAAAAAGAGTTTGGTTATGAATTTTGAATAAAATTTTTAATAGAATTTTGAGTTGTGTGTTTGGTTATGAATTATAAGTTTTTGAATTAAATTTTGAAAATTATTTTCAAAACTCATAACCAAACAACTTTTCTCATTTCATATGTTACATTAAAAATTCAAAACTTTCTTCAAAACTCATAACTAAATAAATTTTTTTTTTTCAAGTCATAATTTCAAAACTCACAAACTTAAAATATAACTTTATTATCAAATCGTAATTTTAAAATTCTACCCCACGCCAACGCCGCCTAAAATTTTCTTAGCAGGTCATAGTTTTAATGGGGAGGGGATTGTGAGGGATGGCTAAGGTGAAGGATGGCAAAGAAATAGGGGGGTGGCCAGCAATCGGGGCAAGGAAGTAAGAGAAAAGAAGAAAAAATGAGGGGAGGGAAAAATCATAATTTTATGTTTTTGAACTTTTCATTTAATTTTGGGCAATTGCTCAAGCGGTTGTAGAGAGCGTTAAATGTCAAATTGAGTAAGATTTCAACTTTGAATCCGTGAAGAGATATTGACATGCATTCTAATATAACTATTAAGCCATGTTTGTTTGAGCGGATTGGATTAGGTTGAATTAACATTCCCATGACTAGTAGTCTTAGGACTACGAATCTTTTGGATTATGTATCACATCTTATGTTTGGATTGAGTTAGGATTATAAGGAGGACTAATAGTCTAGACTTCTGCTTAATCTTCTAATTTATGTCCCACCCCCTCTATGAGATTGAATAGGCCATCATATGTGGGATATCATATCTAGATGGATTGTTAGTTCGTACTTCAATTATTTAACCAAACATTGGATTAATAATTTTATTGGACTATTAGTTCAATCCCAAGCTCATGTCCACCTAAACAAACATGACCTTAATATACTAATCGTTATTTTGTGAAAAAATAAATAAAATAAAATATCTTTCATGATTTAATTAAAAATATATATTTTAAATGTTTTTATAATTATTTGTACACCAAATTCATTTTTCCAGGGCATTTCTAAAAATATATAAAATACAATGTCTTAAAATAAATATTAAATAACACTAAAAAATAATATATTGCAGTAAGAAGCTTAACGAAATTGAAAAAACCTTACATAAGATTTTTGGAATAACAAACATCTCCCTAGTGCTATCAAACTAATGAGTTGACAAAATGTAATAATTTTTTATTTTTTTTATAATTTTAATCTTAATTTTGTACTCCTAACATGCACTTCACCACACCTAAACCGCCCCTCTTCTCTCAATTATATAGTTTTACCTTCTTATTGATAGTATAATATAATTAAAATAACACCAATTTATATATTTTTGATAATTTTTAAATATAATTGTCACCTTGTGATATGGGGACAATCGTTAAAAGAATACTAGAGATACAAAAAAAAAAAATTATAAAATCGCTCACATGAATGTGAGACCATGTCAACGTGAATGTTTATTAAATCTTTTTAATAAAAAATTTAGTCTCTAATATTGTTGATATTTAAATTGTTGTAGAGAGGTTTAATTTATTCAAGATATAAAAATCGAAAAAACGATTAAATTGGCAGCAAAGAAAAAATTTACAAAATTATAAAAAAAATTAATATTTTAATTATTAAAATTTATAAACTTAATCACTAACTTGTAATTTTTTTTACTTTTTTTTTTAGTGATACACAAGCTGTTATTCCCCCTTTAAAAATAGTGTAATTGATCATAATTTCAAAGCCGAACACATGGTATTGTTTGGGAAGTTGGTTAGGTTATTTTAATTTTTGACTATTTTAATAGATTAAAGTTTTTATGTTTGTAAAGATGATTTGATTTTTTTTTTTTTAGTTAAATGAAATATTTGTAAGAGAAAAAGTAAAATAATTATAAATTTAATATGACATTTTGTCTTATTAATTATTTTATTTTATTATTATTATTATTATTTTTTTGTAAATTTTTAATTTTGACCTAAAATACCAAATTTTAGGTTTTACCAAACAAGGCGATGGTGGTCGTGAAAACACCCAAGTGATAAGTGGTTCCTCAGGCGGTTTCAGCTGTTTCCAATCTCTCGCGACTCGAAGACGACTCCACCCCTCCCTCACTCCCTCCCCATATTCATATTGGCCCATCATCAATCAGCAATGGCGGCCATCTTAGCTCGCAAATCTCTTTTCGCTCTTCGCTCTCGTCACCTTGTAAGCCTCTTTCTCTCTCTCTCTCTCTCTCTTGTTTGCACGCGTGTATATGTCTATATAATGTTCTGGGTAATTTTCATGTGATACACTGAAATGGAGTTTGATTCGTCTTGATTTGGGGAAGTATTGTTAAATCGGTTAATATAGAGTCTAGTTAGATTCTCTAGGGCTCGAATGTTTTAATCAAGATTGAGATTTCACAATTGGCTATGTCATTTCAATCATAAGTTTAATTTTTGACTTGATTTGGTATTTGGACTGCTAATTTCCCACAAACACGAATTATTGTTCATTAACTAATTTTTTTAGGGATTCTAGAAATGGACCGAAGATACTGAAATCTCGCAGAATCCACCTATGGTCTAGATAATATGAACCCTAATTACGAAATGAAGGGGAAGAGGAAAAAATTACACATGCATAGAGGTTTGGGGTAATTCCCCCAAGCGGGAATTGGTTATTTTAGTTGACATTTTGGCATTTTATGAAAATATGTGTAAAAAAAGTAGAGAGTGATATCACACCTTATAGTGACTTTTTGGCTAAAGACCCAAGTCCGCAAACCGGGGGGGGGTGTGTGTGTGTGGAATATTTTGCTGATTAAACAAGGCATGTGGAGGGAAGTAATACTGTGTGGAATCCTTACCATGATGGTTGTTGCTTCTAATACTGTTACATTCATCTTAATTATTATTATCACCATCATTACAAATGGGCAATGGATGCTAAAATTGTATTGTGTGAACTGGTATGTAGGCCTTGGCGGGACAAACATTGCATAACCCGAACCATGGTGGTATGGCATTGGCTACACGTTCATTTGCCACAAAACAGTCATTTTCTACTGATAAAGGTTTGCACTCTGTTCCCACATTTGTTCAATCTCCCATCTTGTACATGTACATGCATGCAGTACATTCTTGTGAGGGTTATCTTAATCAGCATATTATATTTTAGAGAGAATTAGCCAAAATTTGTTCACATATTGTGCTTTCATGATGTGTTTAAGGATGGAAAAATCTTTATTTGAGTCCAGAAAGAGATAGTGAAAGCACATATGCCTTATACACTGACTGATCTTCATTATGTTACTTGTATTGCATGAATCAACTTGCAGTTTTTGGGTTAGGATTTTTTTGAATTATAGAGAGACTTGCCACATCAGATGATACTCTTGTGATAGTGTGAGATCCATTATGCAATTATTTGACAACTTACTTGGATTGAGAACAACATATTTGTAGTTTTACCATTGGTTAAAAGATTTGGCTATTGCTTGATAACAGTATTATTAACTTGCCAAGCCTGTGCAAAATTTCATGCAAAGTTTAATGGAGCGGTCATATCATAAAATGTTTTGGTTTCATAGTTGTTGTTCCAAGTAATGAGGATGCTTGTTATTGTAGAAGGCATCTGTTGAATATCATTTCAGAAATTTAGTAGTCGATAAGTAAAACATGTGCAGCTAGTTGTTAGTATCGTACTATACATGATATATCATATACTTTGTTCTAGAAGTATGCTGATAAACATCTTTTTATAAAGAAGTTATATTTTATCGTTTTACTAGTATGTTAAGATTAAGAGTTGTGTTTTCTTTTCTCTCATTATATTGTTAGAATTTGAAGGGGAATTGTGCTTTTTTCTTCTTCTTCTTCTTCTTCTTCTTCTTCTTCTTCTTCTTCTTCTCTCCTTACATTTTCCATTAGAATCTATGCATCACACAGCTCCTATTATCCAAATACATACATGTGCACTTGCCTAAAACATTTGGTATATGGAAATTAGTCATCATAGGAACAATTTTAAAACTCAAAATTTGTAAATCAAAACTTGAAATCTAAATAAGTTGGAAGCTCAATCAATACATGTATATATTGAATATTAATTGTCAACAATAACATTAGGGTGATTACATTTAAGTACCATATGATGTGGTGCCTTGCATGACTCTCGCATCGCATCATTTGATGAACTCCACATTTTATCTAGTAAGCATCAACACTAATATTTTGTGGGGCCTATCAAACGACGGGTTAGCGCCATGTAAGTTTTGGCTTCAAAATACATGATAGAAGACGCAATACCAGCAGTTTGCTTCATGGTTTGCTAGAGATGTTTTGATTGAGTCCCTCCCGCTATGAACCTTCTCTTAAGATCTCGGCTGTACCCAAGGTTTTGAAAAGCGGTTGCGGTGGCGCGGTTGCAGTTGCTGGGTGTAAAGGCTGTAATATAACGGTTGCGATAACCAGAACTGTGATTTTTTTTTAAATTTTTTGCCCAATTTGAAGAAAACTTACTGATATGCATATTTTCTTTCTTTTCAGAATCACATTTATTGAGGTTTAAAATAGATTTTAATCAATTTTTGTTAATTTTTAAGTATGATCTAATATACATATTTTTAAATCACTATAAAAGGAGTTTTTTTATATTTTATTTCAATAGTTAATGACTTTAAGAATAATGAATTTTAAATGTTTACAAATTATTTTTGACAAATACTTGAACTAACTAAATAAAAAATATTCACAATTATTAAATGATTATAAAAATAAAAATTGTGCCATGAACAAAAATTATTTGACGTAGTTTTTTAGATAACACTTTACAGCTAACTAAATAAAATTATTTACAATTAAGCATTACATGAAATGATTATAAAAATAAAAATTTGCCATGTACAAAAATTATTTTTGAACTACTGGTTTTATTTATTTTTTAAAGACATTTTTTAGACAACACATTAACAAAATAAAAAATATTAAATAAAATAATTATAAAAATAAATACATCCACTATTTATATTATAAAAATAAATACATCCACTATTTATATATTTTTTATTTTACATGCTAATGTAATGAAATAAAAATTTTAAAAAAAATTATAAACAAAAAAATTCATATAAGATTTTTTTTCTTTGGGTTTAGTTTACTTGAGTATTTGTTACTTTTTTGTAAACTTTTTTTTTAAATTTTTTGGGAAAAGGAAACTATTTAGAATATGGTGTAACGGTGTGTAACGAACCGTTACAGCTATTATGGTACCGCTACGGCCGTTACACAGTACCGAAACAACCGTTGCACATGTAAATTTCTTTCACACTGATATAGCGGCCATAACAGGTGACGGTAATCATCACGTTACATAACGGTTGCGGCTGCTTTTTAAAACCTTGGCTGTACCCCACCATGTCAACATGTAACATGGTACCCAAATGTGGTTACAATAGCATTTTGACCTTCCCTTGTTCCAAATTCTTGGGCCTGGCTATATGGATTTATCCTCTTCAATTGGTTCTATTTGAAGTTGTATTATTAGTTAAGGCCTCGTTTTTGAACCAGCCCGTTTAGCCAAAAAGCCAAAAAGTTACTAAAAAAATAAAAAAGCCAACAACCCATACCAAAAAGTCAAAGATTCTCTTTTCTTTCTACTTTTTGTACATCTTTTCGTAAAAAATCAAAAAGTCATCCCAAACATACTAGTTTTTTTTAGCTCATATTTTAGCCAAATAGCCAAAAAGTTACTAAATTAGCCTGTTCCCAAACGAGGCCTAAGTTTATATTAAACTTGCCCTTGCTTACCTCAATCCATGTTCTCATTGACATTTTTGAAAATTTTATTTTCTTACCCTCTACGGGGATCAAACCACTTTTCGTGACAAGTGTGTTAATTGGTTTATGATGCACATGGTCATACGATCTTAAATGACTTTCCTCATTTTTTTACTTCAATTGGTGCTACTTATAAGTTCTCTTAAAAGGATTCATTTCCTTTTTTTGTTCCCACTCATCCATTTCAACATTATCTTTTCAGCTATACTAATTTTCTTATTTTCTCCTTATGGTGTTTCTTCACTTCACAACATCTTGCACCATACATCATAGCATGTCATATCGCAGTCCTGTAAATTTTTTCCCCAAAATATTTTGCCAATATAATTTTATGTTAGATTTAAGCAAATGAATATTTGGAAGTTAATTTGTCTTGTGAGTTGTAAATGAATATGACTCCTGGTGTATCATATTTGCAATTTATTTAGGGAATTTTGCTTATTATTCTGTATTTCCTTTTAGTATTTGTTCGAACAGCATAGAGTTTGATTTGTGATGTGATATCATTTTTTGACAACTTTGACGAGCATCAAAAAAATACTATGGTATCAAGTCATGTGCTGGTTACTTAGGTCCTTTCTATATCATATTTTGCTAGGTGTTTGGAAAATGAAGGCTTGCTGTATTTCAACTTTTCTAGTCAGTTCATTGATGTTCACTCCACTTTCATTATAACATCTATTGGGTGTTGTTTGGTAACGTTTACAGTTGATTATTGGTAAAAACAAAAACAAAAAGATGTTTGGTATGCAGTTTTATGTTCAATACGCAGGTTGCTTTTTCTTTGATTCTGTGTTTCTGTCTTGACATGTAGGTAGGTCAGTGTATTGGCTATTGTACCCAGTTTATAAATTAAAAATAAAATAAAAATTGTGCTTATTTATCTAACCAAAGATAACCTGTTTCAAATGTTTCCTTCTGATCCATATGCCATTTTTGTAATGACTTCAAAATATGTCCATGTTTTAAAGTTATCCTGAGATTAACCCCCAAACAGAAGTTGCACCTAGGTGGATGCCAATGGGGCAGTGTGGTGATGGATTTGTAGTGGCTCACCCCCGCCTTCAATCATATTGGGTGTTCGAGGAGGTGGGGGGGTAGGGCGTGGATGGGTTAATTTTGTAACCTTAGGAATAACAAAAGTAAGAGATGATGTGATCAATTATGGATAATGACTGATAAGAGTTAAAAAATGTAAGATGAGAGATAAAGAAGTAAAATTTAGTTTTGTGTGTAATATTTTGATGTTTTAGTATTACTTTATTTAAGAAAATTAAATTACATATATATATATATATTGTATTCAAAGAAAGAGATTTAATAAATTTAATCAGGATGGGGATGTTGTAGGACGGGTTTGGGGAAGGAAACCCATACATGTTCCACTTCCTCGTCGGGGTGGGGCTACGTATCTAGGTCTTCTCAGGTACTTTGGTTTTTATGTGGCTTTATTTCTCTATCACATAGTTCTCAGGCATGTAATTCCTTAAATGGATTGTTGCATGCTTGCAGAGTCCTGATTGGAATGCCTTTATTTGTTTGATGATATTATGGATGATCAAATGATTTTTTTTTTTGGTTTCTTTTCCCTTTGTCCACAAACTCCAGATGATGAAGAAAGGGAGAAACTCGCTAAGGAGATTTCTAAGGATTGGAGTTCTGGTAATACTCTTTTAGGAGTGATTTGACCACTTCATTGAGCAATTTGAATCTAGTACGTTTACTTCAATATGCGGTTTAAAATTCCTAATGATCTCCTACTAATTCCAGTGTTTGAACGAAGCATAAATACTTTGTTTCTCACTGAAATGGTTCGTGGTCTGATGCTCACGCTCAAGTATTTCTTCGACCCGAAAGTTACTGTAAGGTTTTTCTAATAGTAATTCTATACAAAAAAAAAAAAGAAGAAGCCTTTATAAAAAATTAACATAGAATGATGTGGCAAGTTTGGATTATATCACTTTAAAGAAAAAGACCCATGAAGATGACTTACATGTGCACAAATGCCACTGCCACTGCCACATCGTTCTTGTCATGAATTCTATTTAAAAATTCTATGAATAATTCTATAGACAATATCACTCTTACTAAAAGTACAATGGCTAAATATGATTGGTTGTCAAAAAAGCAATGATGACAATTAGGGTTGTGCAAAATACCGCCCAATCCATTAAAACTGCACCGATCCGCATTAATCCGCACTGTTTTATCTGCTAACCACAGATTAAATTTTAAAATTTATAATTCGCTTTCGAAACCGCTCCGTTCCGTTATATTTAATGCATATATTTTTGTTTATTTTTAATGAAATATCAAAGTAAAAATGAGTGTGAGAAAGATTTAAGATGTGAAATTTGTTACAAATTAGTAGTTACATATATGAAATACATATGTAAAATTAGTTTGTGTTGTATATATGAAAAATATTATGTAAATTAGTGTTATATTTATGCAAATGTTTGATAATTGGTTAGAATATTATCAATCTGCCAATTCCTTCAAAACCGCTCAAACCACAATTTGTCAATCCGCCATTCGGTTTGTAATTTTACTCTTAAACCGTTCGAACCGCACCGTGCACACCCCTAACGACAATCAATGAACATTCAATGATAGTTAGACACGTGTTTTAGTAAGAATTTTAACGCATGTAGCATTGCTCTAGTTCTATAAGCACAACATCATTTTTTCAATTATTGATGACCTGTTTAAGTTGTTGTGGGCTAAGAATCTAGAATTTTCCTTTGTTGCACAGATCAATTATCCATTTGAGAAAGGCCCTTTGAGCCCTCGTTTTCGCGGTGAACATGCACTCCGACGTTATCCCACTGGAGAGGAGCGGTGCATTGCCTGTAAACTCTGCGAAGCTGTAAGAGTTCAATTTAATTATCCACATTTTACATGAAATAATATGATAGCCAGAAGCTTGGATTCTACACTATCCCACTTTCTAATTCGAGCTTGCTAAATTGAAATTTATTTTAGGTGTTCAGCTTTTAATAAAAATTAAAAAATTTATTATATTTGTTGGTTTTAAATTGTTTTGGCTCAAGGTAAAACAGTTGGAGCCCTTTACACACGTGCAAACCTATGTTATTCCCACATCTTTTCTAGTTTAATATGGCTTTGCTAGTTAGCATTTTCTTATGAAATGTTGGTTTTGCGACAGATTTGCCCAGCTCAAGCTATCACAATTGAGGCTGAGGAGCGTGAAGATGGAAGCCGTAGAACGACCAGGTAAATGATCTTGCTCAGTAGTTCTACTCTCTCTCTCTCTCTCTCTCATTAAGTTGTTTTTCATAGGTATGATATCGACATGACAAAGTGCATCTACTGTGGATTCTGCCAAGAGGCATGCCCTGTTGATGCCATTGTTGAAGGACCCAATTTTGAATTTGCAACAGAGACTCACGAGGTTTGTGAACACTTCTTATTAGATCGCCAGCTTCTGTACATATATATATATTTTTTTTGTTTGGGTGCATCTTGTTAGAGCTGTGTTTGGAGTCTATACATTTGATGCAGCCTATACTTATAGCTTATGAGAATGAGACAAGTGTTTTAAACTTTTGTTTTCTTGTTATTGACTTTCAACTAGGGAGAAAAATTGTACCAAACAGGTCTTGTCTTGAAATTTTAAGCTACTCATGTACACCTTCTTGTTGTAGGAGCTTCTATATGATAAAGAGAAGTTGCTTGAGAATGGAGACCGATGGGAAACTGAAATTGCAGAAAATCTCAGATCGGAGAGCCTTTACCGTTGATTACTCTGATGATTGAACTCTATATCGAACTCTCTGATTCCTGCCTAGCTTGTACTTGAATTTTTTTGAATTCTGATAAATGTGATAAATAAATAGATCTGTCCATGCCTCAATCATTTGTTTGGCTATTGGATTTTTTATGCAGTTAAACTCTTTTTGTTAAATTTCTCTACCCAACATTTCATGGTGTCATGGGTTAATGTTGACTATCAAGGGAAGTACCGAAGCTTTTGTTTGTGATATTAAATAACACTTTGCAATAATTTTTTTACTTTTTATTTTTTTGAGTAAAGTTTGCAATATGTTTTTTGGAACATCAATATTGTCATTGATCCAAGACTGATTAAAAAAAAGTATATATATATTAGAAAAGTTGTTGTACTTATTTACATGCCTCTGAAATTGAACATGATATCGTGCAAATGAATTCCAAATTTATGTCGTGTATTTCAATGATTGTCAGATTGTCATTTTCAAATTTGTAAATTTGTAGGATATGATTCACTTTGCGTGGTTATAGTTTTCCAAAAACACATTTCAGAAAATTTTAGGGTGTCTTTGTTTGTGTTTGTAGAATAGTTTGTGAGATAAAAAGTACGAAAATTTGTTTGATTTACCTTTTTTCAAAAATGATTTTGAAAAATTGTTTTGGGAAGAGAGTTTTAAAAAAATGATTGATTTGATGTGTATGAGAGAGAGAGAGAGAGTGATTTTGAAAAGTAGGTAATTAAACAAAATTTTGAGATTTTTTTTGGAAAAATTTGTTTGTAGAGAATTATTTCTAAATTTTTTTTTGAAAAACAAACCAAACAAGCCCCTACTTTCTTCGTTTTTCGTATTTTTTTGTTTTTACTGAATTTTTTTAATATTTTAAGTAATTCTTTTAATTTTTAGACATACTTAACATAAATATACCTAAAAAGTCAGAAAATTGTGAAAAAAATCTTTTAAAAATTAACTAAATATAAAAACTACAAAAAAAAAAAATGTTAGAATTCAGTACATTTTTTATATTTTTATGTATTTATTAATTTTTTAAAATATTTTTTTCACAATTTTTATTTTTTAGATACATCTAAGTAAGGTGCATCTAAAAAAGTAAAAAAATATTTCAAATTTTAAAAATATTCATTAAAAACAAAAAATCACAAAAAATAAAAAAATTCAATTTTCAAAAAACTTATCTAAAAAACTCAAATAAAATACACTCATTAATTTTCTGGATTCTTTTTGATCCAAGACTTTTTGTCATTGATCCAAGACTTTTTGCAAATTTGTAGGATATGATTAATTTTCTTCATTCTTTCCGAATCATTCATGACAATTACTGGATGAGCACTCAAATTTTTAAGTTTTTCATACATATTTGGAAAGTTAGTTAAAAGTTGATTTGTTAGTTTATTTATTTATTTTTTTATTCTTTTGTGTGTAAAAAATGTGAGAGGTGATGTGATTCAAAATAGATTAAAAGTTAAAAGCTAACTTCCTAAATTGCCCTATATTATTAATTAATCAATCTCTCTCTTTATCTCTTATATATATATATATATATATATATTTTAAATGCTACTGATATTTTTCTAAATAACTTGAATTTGTTATTATGTTCATAGCCAGCACAAAATATCTCGATTAAGCTGTAAACTAGCCAAAAAAAATACTAGCTACTGGGGAAGAATAAAAAATAAAGAATATAGAAAAAAGGAATAAGAAGAAATAAGTAATGAGAAAAAGAGGGGGAATATAAAAAGTGCAAAGTAAAAATAAAAATAAAAATAAGGGTAAATTATGATTACATTTTTTGAGATTTGCTTAAAATATGAATTGTCTCTATGATTTTGAAAATTACATCATACCTTTTAAGTCTTTAATTCATTACAAATGATTCATTTTATCAATAAATTATCAAGTTAATTAATAATTTTTAATAATGTCAGAAATATATTTTAATTAATAATGTATAGAAGATTAGTTAGAAATTTATTTTTTCATTTAATTCTATTAAATAAAAAATTCTTACAAAGGGGATAATTTCATATTTTAAATAAATCACAAGAGGTGTACTTGTAATTTACCGAAAAAATAATTATGAAATGATAAAAGTACAAACAAGTTATATAAAATTGTTGGGGAAATTACAAATATACTTTTTGAAATTTATTTAAAATATAGATTATCCTTGTAATTTAAAAAATTACAAATTTTCCTTTATCAGAATTTTTATTTAATAGAACTAATAGGAAAATAAAATTAATTATTTTTCTACTATATAATAATAAAATTATATAAATTATTAATTAAAATATATTTATGATATCATTAAAAATAGTTAATTAACTTTATAATTGATTAATAAGAATGATAATTTATTATACAATTAAAAATTTAAATGGACGGAATATAATTTTTAGAATTACAAGAGACATATCTATTTTATGCAAATATCAAAATGTATATTTATAATGCCTCATTTGCAGACAGACTATTTTAACAACTTTTTAACTAAAATAAAAGTAAAAAAATTAATATATTTGATATGATTTTTTGACTTTAAAAATATACAACAACAAAAAATACTGAGAAAAAAAAATCTTTAACCTTTTTATATAAATTATTAATAACATGTTGACATTTTTAATTTTTAAATTAAAATTGAATATTGTCAAAGAGGCCTAAATTGTTTTATAATTATATTGGCCCGGTTTAGTAAAATTTAAAGGTAGTTTATTTCAACTTTTGACTTAAGTTATTAGGTTGTGTTTGGTACAACTTAGGGCTCTTTTGGGAACATGGTAATAATCAGATTATTAACAACTTCTTCTCTCACAAAAAGATGATTATAATCTGCTTATAATCAACTTTTCACCAAAAAACTGATTATAACCATCTTCCCAAAATAGATCTTAATTGGTCAAATTATAACCAAAAAAAAAAAAGTTATTTTCAGCTCATTTGTATAATTATGGACTTACAGCTTAAGCGCGCAGGTGTTCATGGGTCATGAAATGACTAAAATGCCCCTTCAAAATTTCAACAATTACAGAATTGCCACTATATAAACCCTCTCGTTGCCCTAGCCCCCTCCCCTCCTCACACTCCTCTTCTCATTTCCTCTCTTGGCGACACTGAAGACGATCCTCCACAGCAGCCGGTCGTACTCCTCCACATCTCCAACACAGCCGATCGAACTCCTTCCGTCCTTGTTTCCGTTGATCTGCACCAAAAAGGTAAGAGTTCTTGCCTTTTTGTTTGTGATATATATATATATATATGTATACACACATCGAGTTAGGGTTTACAGACAGAGACCAGATCACACTCCATTCCTCTCCTCGCTTTCTTTTTCTCCGATTTGCATAATCTTCTGCTCAATTTTCGGTGTTCTTGTTAAATTTTTGCTTAAAATCACTATCACTTTTGGTTCATTTTTTTTTTTAATTATATATATATATCTAAAGATTGGCCCAATCAGTTTAAATGTTGACAAAAACTTTGGGTTTTTGGAGATTGGGAATGGGATGAATCAATTGGTGTACATTAGGTGCAGCTAATGAAGTTGATGTGATGATTGAACTTAAGATTGATAGTTTGCATATATTGTGTCAATTCATTTAATTGGCAATAGTGTGCTCTAGTGGGTTAATTAATAATTATTAATATAAAAGTGTTGATCTGTTCCCCTGCCCATGTTTATGATCATTTATGGTAAAGATTAACATATCTGAAAATAGTATTGATGAGTTCAAATGTACTATATAATCCATCTTTTTATCTTTTTATCTTTTTTCCATCACATCACCTCTCTACTTTTCTGCACATCTTTTCGTAAAAAGACAAAAAGTGCACTTTTTTAGAACACCCCAAACCAACCCTAACTATTGTTGTGAAGTTTGATGAATTTGTTACTATTGTTGTGAAGTTTGTCCAACCTTCACTATTTTTGTTTAGTATTTTTACTATTGAGTTTGCTTTATGGTAAAGATTAACATATCTGAAAATAGTATCGTCACTATTGAGTTTGCTTCATGAAGTTTGTTACTATTTTTTTTATAGATTGTTAATCTGTGATACAATGCTGAAAAGACTATTAGGATCAACTCATTACTAAAACTGCTTGATTAGGGGATTTTCATGTTGAGATGATGAGAGCATGTAGCTTCAAAATTATGTTCGCCAATTTGTTTGAATTCTGTTTCCTGGAGTTCGTAAAGAATAAACCCACAATTTGGCCATACTGATGGGTATCTTTTTGTAATTGTCTGGGCACTGTTCACATCCTCAAAGTTTTGTATCTCTTTCTTGATTAAAGGCACCCAAACAAAATGTTTTTCTTTTGCTTTTTACCTCTTTTATTATTTTATGCTTCATTGTGGTTGTGTCCCCAAGTCAGTTGCTATTAGTTTGAACATTGAAGATTTGTTGGTTTTAACATGGATAGTTCATTGGCCTTCAGAAATACATTCAAGATTTATTTTGTCCATTTGTTTTTGTATGTAAGAACAGAGGGAAGACAATTGATCATCTCTTTACAACTTGATTTAGTGAGCTATGGTCCCTTTATTTTTTTGCCCTCTTTACACTCCCCTCCAAGAAACCATGATGAATTGGGTCCAGCATTTGGGGAAGGGAATGAGTTCATTGAATTAACAGAGACTAGTATTAGGTGTTGGGAGGTTGTCAAGGGGTGTATATGTTAATGGAGGAGATGTTTTTGAGTTGCAACCTTGCTGCTTGTGGGTGAATATCTGGAGAGGGGGAGAGAGCGAGTTTTTGGCAGTCATCATTTTTATTTCTTAGTCATTTTTATTTCTTAGTCATCATTTTCAGAATTTCCATGTTAGAAGGAATATTGAAAATATACTAATGAAAACCTTTTTCATCGAAGAAACAGGTTGACAGAGAAAACTCATCATGACAGGGTTTCTTTTAAGTTAACCTCACTATAATTTTTAAGTTTTTTGTTGTGCAAATTATACCTCAAATAACATTATGTGCAGAAATAAACAATCCAAACAACAAGAACAACTACAAGAAACTGATAAATATTATGAAAAATTTAGAAGTAAAAGGATTGTAATCTTCATTCGTATTGGAACTTACCTGATTACTACAAGTTATAGTTAAATCAATCAAAAAGCAGGCCAGATGAATAAATGCATTCATCTACAAATGAAAGGGAAGATTTTAATAGATTTTAATCAAATAGATGGCTGGTGTATCAATGAGCAGATTATGACTTCAATAGATTTTAATCAAATCTTCCAATAGATTTTAATCAACAACAAGATTATGGGTATGTTTGGTTTGAGTTTGGGAGATGAGTTTTAGAGATAAAAAGTATGAAAAGTTGTTTGGTTTAGTTTTTTTCAAAAGATGTTTTGGAAAATTATTTTGAGAGAGTTTTGGAAAAAGTGATTGATTTGATGTGTATGAGAAAGAGATTTCATCAAATCTAAGCAAAAAAAAAAAAGACGAATTCCTCTATCTGATATCGCCTGCTCCAACGGAGGAATTTGACTTTTAATTAAATCACCAGTCGACCAATCAATGCAAAAAATGAAAAACCTGGTTCTGAAACAATTGGTTGTTGTTGGTAGCTATGGTGATGCCCAGTATCACTACCTCTTCCTTATCTATATCCATTAATACCTGGTTCTGAAACTTTTTTTTTTTTGTTGATACAACCACCCATTTTTGCAACCTATCTCTTCAACAAAACCCATATCAGAAAAGAAGATATACATAGATGATTTTCTTGTAAAAGACCAAACTGATGATTTTCTTGTATAGATAAGGAAAGAAAGACGAAAAATGGTAAATGAAAACCAACAATATTACGTATTTAAGCAAATCCCAGATCATAGATAAGTGATTGAATCTAAACGTTTGACAAAGAGGGAGAGAATTGATCCAAATATATTCTGATCAGAAAGTTAGAAAACATGTTTGTTTTGGTTACATATAGGTAATCAAATATGAGTAAAAAATATGAACTCTTTGCTACCAAAAAATGTATATATATATTTGGCATGCCCCAAAATGATTATGTGAACTTTGCATTCTTGTAACAAGTTCACTATCTTCGCAATGTTCAACTAACAGTAGCCAATTTGTGAACAATTAAAATCAATATATGCACATAATTTAGAATTATAAATTCACTATATTCGCAATCTTCGTTTTGCCTGAGGTTTCAATTAGATCAAATGATACAGCTACTCTGTTGCATTCATCAGGGACATAGTTAGAAAGGTAATGAAATAGCTTTATTTGGTTCAAGTGGTGGTTGACTTGGGGGTTGACCTCTCAGTGTAAATTTTTCACAAAATTTTGCTTGAAGTGGTCATCCGAGAGGATGTCTGGTAGGTCCAGACTCAACGACTATACACATTAAATTGCTGAAAGGTACTAGACATCTTTAGTCTGGTGAAAATTTTGGAGCGTTCTCAATTTAATACCATTTTGATAAAATTATTGGAGCACAAAAAGTACATCTTTTTCACCAAATTTTAATTTGGTAATGCATCTGATGAACCATTAGAGATGGCTTAATAATTTCATTTTTGCATTTTATACATCAACAGTGCTAGAGATACTTACAATCTTACTAACGATTTTACTTACACACTCATAAGGCGCACAAGTTTCGATAAGATCAACCATCGCTTGATATGAGACCCCTATCAACTTATGAATGTGTTAGTAAGATTGTAAGTATCCCTAACATTTTTCTTTAATACATATCATCGATCATTTCTCTTGCACATTTTTCTATCATTGCCAGACTCTTCATATTCATTCTTTGCACATTTTTCTATCATTGCCAAACTTTTCATATTCCTTCTTTGACCCTTCATTACCATTACCCTTTTACCCAACCGTCCATTCCAATCTGTTTTCTTAAACTCAAACAAACGTTCGAGGAAAATGACAAGAGTTGACAAAAAATTTATTTGTTGATGACACCAACATTGCCAAAGATAGGATTTGCAACGGCGATGAGGTAATAAGATTTGATAGGACTAATGCATTCACAGTAAGGCCGTTATTAGATGTCATTTGGGAACAATTTTTTTAAATAATTTTTTAATTTTTTAATTAAAATATAATATAAAAAAATTAGTATGTTTGAGATATTTTTTGATTTTTTTTACAAAAATATATGCAAAAAGTAGAAAGAAAATAATTTCTTTGACTTTTGGTATAGATTGTTGGTTTTTTAATTTTTTTAGTAACTTTTTGACTTTTTAACTAAAAAAACTACTTGCCAAACGAGGCCTTAGTGAATATAAGGTTAGTGATGGCAACAAGAATAGATGAATTGATTAGTATTGTGTTTGGTATAACTTTCAAATTATAATTTTACTCTTACATTCTAATGTTATATTTGGTTTAAATTTTCAAAAATTCATTCTAACACCACATTCGAAAACACATGATGGTGTTTGGGAAGTGAGTTTTTATGTAGATTTTTTTAGTTGTAGGTTTTTATTAGATAATTTTTTTTTGGTGTTTGGGAAGATAGTTGAATTTTTATGTGGTTGGATGTGATGTTTGTGAGAGAAAAAGTGAAATGATTATGAGGTTGGATGTGATATTTTATTTGGATGTGTTTTTTTTGGTTTTGTAAAAAGTTTGTCTTTTAGTGGAAAAAATGAGAAAAAAATTTGGAACCTAGGTTCCCAAAAAAATTTGTCTTTTAATGCATGTTTGCTAATGTGAGTTTTTGATTTTTGAATTTGCACTTTGGGTCGTCTGTCCGGATGTCCGGCCGGTTGATCAGAACAGTATATTTATTTATTTATTTATTTATTTGCAATTGCCAATCGCTACTTGTTATTTGGGAATATATATATATATATATTTGTTTTTGATATTTTTAAGTATATAAATTATTTTTTTAGACCAAAATGACAAATTATTTTTCTAAAAATAAATTTTAAAAAGAGTTTGGTTATGAATTTTGAATAAAATTTTTAATAGAATTTTGAGTTGTGTGTTTGGTTATGAATTATAAGTTTTTGAATTAAATTTTGAAAATTATTTTCAAAACTCATAACCAAACAACTTTTCTCATTTCATATGTTACATTAAAAATTCAAAACTTTCTTCAAAACTCATAACTAAATAATTTTTTTTTTTCAAGTCATAATTTCAAAACTCACAAACTTAAAATATAACTTTATTATCAAATCGTAATTTTAAAATTCTACCCAACGCCAATGCCGCCTAAAATTTTCTTAGCAGGTCATATAGTTTTAATGGGGAGGGGATTGTGAGGGATGGCTAAGGTGAAGGATGGCAAAGAAATAGGGGGGTGGCCAGCAATCGAGGCAAGGAAGTAAGAGAAAAGAAGAAAAAATGAGGGGAGGGAAAAATCATAATTTTATGTTTTTGAACTTTTCATTTAATTTTGGGCAATTGCTCAAGCGGTTGTAGAGAGCGTTAAATGTCAAATTGAGTAAGATTTCAACTTTGAATCCGTGAAGAGATATTGACATGCATTCTAATATAATTATTAGGCCATGTTTGTTTGAGCGGATTGGATTAGGTTGAATTAACATTCCCATGACTAGTAGTCTTAGGACTACGAATCTTTTGGATTATGTATCACATCTTATGTTTGGATTGAGTTAGGATTATAAGGAGGACTAATAGTCTAGACTTCTGCTTAATCTTCTAATTTATGTCCCACCCCCTCTATGAGATTGAATAGGCCATCATATGTGGGATATCATATCTAGATGGATTGTTAGTTCGTACTTCAATTATTTAACCAAACATTGGATTAATAATTTTATTGGACTATTAGTTCAATCCCAAGCTCATGTCCACCTAAACAAACATGACCTTAATATACTAATCGTTATTTTGTGAAAAAATAAATAAAATAAAATATCTTTCATGATTTAATTAAAAAAATATATTTTAAATGTTTTTATAATTATTTGTACACCAAATTCATTTTTCTAGGGCATTTCTAAAAATATAAAATACAATGTCTTAAAATAAATATTAAATAACACTAAAAAATAATATATTGCAGTAAGAAGCTTAACGAAATTGAAAAAACCTTACATAAGATTTTTGGAATAACAAACATCTCCCTAGTGCTATCAAACTAATGAGTCGACAAGATGTAATAATTTTTTATTTTTTTTTATAATTTTAATCTTAATTTTGTACTCCTAACATGCACTTCACCACACCCAAACCGCCCCTCTTCTCTCAATTATATAGTTTTACCTTCTTATTGATAGTATAATATAATTAAAATAACACCAATTTATATATTTTTGATAATTTTTAAATATAATTGTCACCTTGTGATATGGAGGCAATCGTTAAAAAAATAAAAAAAAATTATAAAATCGCTCACATGAATGTGAGACCATGTCAACGTGAGTGTTTATTAAATCTTTTTAATAAAAAATTTAGTGTCTCTAATATTGTTGATATTTAAATTGTTGTAGAGAGGTTTAATTTATTCAAGATATAAAAATCGAAAAAACGATTAAATTGGCAGCAGAGAAAAAATTTACAAAATTATAAAAAAAATTAATATTTTAATTATTAATATTTATAAACTTAATCACTAACTTGTAATTTTTTTTACTTTTTTTTTTAGTGATACACAAGCTGTTATTCCCCCTTTTAAAATAGTGTAATTGATCATAATTTCAAAGCTGAACACATGGTATTGTTTGGGAAGTTGGTTAGGTTATTTTAATTTTTGACTATTTTAATAGATTAAAGTTTTTATGTTTGTAAAGATGATTTGATTTTTTTTTATAGTTAAATGAAATATTTGTAAGAGAAAAAGTAAAATAATTATAAATTTAATATGACATTTTGTCTTATTAATTATTTTATTTTATTATTATTATTATTTTTTTTTTGTAAATTTTTAATTTTGACCTTAAATACCAAATTTTAGGTTTTACCAATCAAGGCGATGGTGGTCGTGAAAACACCCAAGTGATAAGTGGTTCCTCAGGCGGTTTCAGCTGTTCCCAATCTCTCGCGACTCGAAGACTCCTCCACCCCTCCCTCACTCCCTCCCCATATTCATATTGGCCCATCATCAATCAGCAATGGCGGCCATCTTAGCTCGCAAATCTCTCTTCGCTCTTCGCTCTCGTCACCTTGTAAGCCTCTTTCTCTCTCTCTCTCTCTCTCTCTTGTTTGCACGCGTGTATATGTCTATATAATGTTCTGGGTAATTTTCATGTGATACACTGAAATGGAGTTTGATTCGTCTTGATTTGGGGAAGTATTGTTAAATCGGTTAATATAGAGTCTAGTTAGATTCTCTAGGGCTCAAATGTTTTAATCAAGATTGAGGTTTCACAATTGGCTATGTCATTTCAATTATAAGTTTAATTTCTGACTTGATTTGGTATTTGGACTGCTAATTTCCCACAAACACGAATTATTGTTCATTAACTAATTTTTTGAGGGATTCTAGAAATGGACCGAAGATACTGAAATCTCGCAGAATCCACCTATGGTCTAGATAATATGAACCCTAATTACGAAATGAAGGGGAAGAGGAAAAAATTACACATGCATAGAGGTTTGGGGTAATTCCCCCAAGTGGGAATTGGTTATTTTAGTTGACATTTTGGCATTTTATGAAAATATGTGTAAAAAAGTAGAGAGTGATATCACACCTTATAGTGACTTTTTGGCTAAAGACCCAAGTCCGCAAACCCGGGGGGGGCGGTGGTGTGTGTGTGTGGAATATTTTGCTGATTAAACAAGGCATGTGGAGGGAAGTAATACTGAGTGGAATCCTTACCATGATGGTTGTTGCTTCTAATACTGTTACATTCATCTTAATTATTATTATCACCATCATTACAAATGGGCAATGGATGCTAAAATTGTATTGTGTGAACTGGTATGTAGGCCTTGGCGGGACAAACATTGCATAACCCGAACCATGGTGGTATGGCATTGGCTACACGTTCATTTGCCACAAAACAGTCATTTTCATCGATAAAGGTTTGCACACTGTTCCCACATTTGTTGAATCTCCCATCTTGTACTTGTACATGCATGCAGTACATTCTTGTTAGGGTTATCTTAATCAGCATATTATATTTTAGAGAGAATTAGCCAAAATTTGTTCACATATAGTGCTTTCATGATGTGTTTAAGGATGGAAAAATCTTTATTTGAGTCCAGAAAGAGATAGTGAAAGCACATATGCCTTATACACTGACTGATCTTCATTATGTTACTTGTATTGCATGAATCAACTTGCAGTTTTTGGGTTAGGATTTTTTTGAATTATAGAGAGACTTGCCACATTAGATGATACTCTTGTGATAGTGTGAGATCCATTATGCAATTATTTGACAACTTACTTGGATTGAGAACAACATATTTGTAGTTTTACCATTGGTTAAAAGATTTGGCTATTGCTTGATACAAGATATTATTAACTTGCCAAGCCTGTGCAAAATTTCATGCAAAGTTTAATGGAGCGGTCATATCATAAAATGTTTTGGTTTCATAGTTGTTGTTCCAAGTAATGAGGATGCTTGTTATTGTAGAAGGCATCTGTTGAATATCATTTTAGAAATTTAGTAGTCGATAAGTAAAACATGTGCATCTAGTTGTTAGTATCATACTATACATGATATATCATATACTTTGTTCTAGAAGTATGTTGATAAACATCTTTTTATAAAGAAGTTATATTTTATCGTTTTACTAGTATGTTAAGATTAAGAGTTGTGTTTTCTTTTCTCTCATTATATTGTTAGAATTTGAAGGGGAATTGTGCTTTCTTCTTCTTCTTCTTCTTCTTCTTCTTCTTCTTCTTCTTCTTCTTCTTCCCCTCTCCTTACATTTTCCATTAGAATCTATAGCGACCCCGGTCATTTCCCATTTGATTATTGTATCCGGACTTAGGTTCTGTAGATTCTATCATTGTATAATTGTTGTTGTCGTCCTTTATTTTCTCATTTGGAGTTATAGGATGTGTTGGGCAGGTTTGTTTCAGGTTGGTTGGGTTCGGAAACCAAGTGTTGCTGTCCAGTTTTTGGGTTGGTCGCTTGATCGAGGGTTGTATTTTGTGCCTGGTGGCTCGAGCCAGGTTTTCTCCGCTTGAGCGAGCGATTGCGTCTAGTATAGACCTGAGAGCAGTGTTTCTTGGCTCGAGCGAGCTTTCTTCGCTCGAGCGAGCTGGTTTGTTCTTTGCTCGAGCGAGCATTCCTTCGCTCGAGCGAGCGTTCCTTCGCTCGAGCGTGCGTCTGGTTGCAGACCTGAGGGTTTGAGTTCTTCGCTCGAGCGAGCTTTTGGGTTGTTGGCTCGAGCGAGGCATTCTTGGCTCGAGCGAGGGCTTTCTGTGTCTGGTCGCTCGAGCGACCAAGTCTTCGCTCGAGCGAGCCTGTCAGGTTTAAATAGGCAACAACGGGTTTTTGAATAGTTTTTCATCCTCTTTTTATTCCAAAACCCTAGGTCCGACTTCTCTCTCCCTCTACACACCTTCTCTCTTAGGTTTGATCTACTTAGAGTGTGTTTCTACCCTAGATCCTTTATTAAAAAGATAGAGTGGGTCGAGGGCTACTGTTTAATCTGAACAATCTTGGGTTTGGAGCACTTTGGATTTTGGGTCATCATCTCCGTCTTCTTCATTCGGGTTAAATTCTTCGATGTAGGGATTTCCTACTCCATATTATAAGTTTTGTTCTAAGTTTTGGTATATTGATATGTTGGGTGTAAATTGGTAATTTTGGGAAAGCCCTAATTGTTTTAATAAATTAATCTGTATAATTAATTTAAGGAAAATTGGGGATAATAGTTAAACTCATGGAATTGAGAATTCTAAGTGTAAATGGTGTAGTGTGTTAATTTAATCACTAGCCTATTGAAATATGGAGATTATAATTGTTGATATATTTATTTCTTGTCTAGAAATAACTGTTTTGGGCTATCGGTGGAGGATAGTCATGATTGTTGTAGACATTGCATGTGGATTAGGAAAAATTGAAACTAATCACATTGGTTAAGTCATTTACTTTGACTATTAAATTAATACAGAAAATACGTGTATTGATTGAGCATTGCATGTGCATATTTTTTGGGAGGAGACAGGGGATGTACTCCACGGTTTAGGGGAAGAAAGGGGATGGACCTCTAAACCGGATTTTGTTTGGGAGGAGATAAGGGATGGACTCCATTAGCATCACTATTATGTGTGCTTATTGATTATAGAAGTGTTTTTATATGTTGTTGATACAACACTAAAATGTGTATCAAACGAGAAGTATTAAGTGTTTTGATATGAGCCTTAGTGTCAATTGTTTTGTTGATATGGGAAGTAATGTTAATGTGATATGTAGTTTACTGTTATAATCTGGCCAGGTTCTGAGCCATATTGGTAATAATGGAAAGTTGAATAAATAATGGAAAGTGAAACTGATATTTTGTGTTAACCATCTATTGGATGCTATTGCTTTATTCAATGCTTATATTTGGTTTAGTATTTTTCTACTGGGCTGTGGCTCACCCTATATGAGAACATCATTTTCAGGTTCAGGTGATGGGCTACCTCCAAGGAATTAGCTTGGAAGGATTTAGAGTTGAAGACTCTATTTAGATTAGTTGTTATTTCTTTTATTTGATATTACATGTAAACTCAAGCCAAGGGCTGAATTTGTAGTTGAGTTAGAACTCATGTTTTTGTGTCCAAGTGTTGGCTTGGAAAGATGTAAGCCCATAGGGCATTTATTTTGATGTTACATGTGATGTCTTTCAATAATGATACTCTGATAGATGAATGATAATTCGGTTTTCTTTTATCAATGCATGTTAAAGTTATATATTATGGGTGTATTTTTTGAGGGTGTTACAGAATCTATGCATCACACAGCTCCTATTATCTAAATACATACATGTGCACTTGCCTAAAACATTTGGTATATGGAAATTAGTCATCATAGGAACAATTTTAAAACTCAAAATTTGTAAATCAAAACTTGAAATCTTAATAAGTTGGAAGCTCAATCAATACATGTATATATTGAATATTAATTATCAACAATAACATTAGGGTGATTACATTTAAGTACCATATGATGTGGTGCCTTGCATGACTCTCGCATCGCATCATTTGATGAACTCCACATTTTATCTAGCAAGCATCAACACTAATATTTTGTGGGGCCTATCAAACGACGGGTTGGCGCCATGTAAGTTTTGGCTTCAAAATACATGATAGAAGACGCAATACAAGTAGTTTGCTTCATGGTTTGCTAGAGATGTTTTGATTGAGTCCCTCCCGCTATGAACCTTCTCTTAAGATCTCGGCTGTACTCTAGGGTTTGAAAAGCGGTTACAGTTGCTGG
The DNA here is from genome assembly GCA_025200525.1 of Camellia lanceoleosa. NCBI lineage: Eukaryota > Viridiplantae > Streptophyta > Magnoliopsida > Ericales > Theaceae > Camellia > Camellia lanceoleosa. The sequence continues at coordinate 647,783 of JANUSC010000093.1, forward strand.
GTGTAAAGGCCGTAGTATAACGGTTGCGATAACCAGAACTGTGATTTTTTTTTTTTAATTTTTTGCACAATTTGAAGAAAACTTACTGATATGCATATTTTCTTTCTTTTCAGAATCACATTTATTGAGGTTTAAAATAGATTTTAATCAATTTTTGTTAATTTTTTAGTATGATCTAATATACATATTTTTAAATCACTATAAAAGGAGTTTTTTTATATTTTATTTCAATAGTTAATGACTTTAAGAATAATGAATTTTAAATGTTTACAAATTATTTTTGACAAATACTTGAACTAACTAAATAAAAAATATTCACAATTATTAAATGATTATAAAAATAAAAATTGTGCCATAAACAAAAATTATTTGACGTACTTTTTTAGATAACACTTTACAGCTAACTAAATAAAATTATTTACAATTAAGTATTAAATGAAATGATTATAAAAATAAAAATTTGCCATGTACAAAAATTATTTTTGAACTACTGGCTTTATTTATTTTTTAAAGACATTTTTTAGACAACACATTAACAAAATAAAAAATATTAAATAAAATGATTATAAAAATAAATACAACCACTATTTATATATTTTTTATTTTACATGCCAATGTAATGAAATAAAATTTTTTAAAAAATTATAAACAAAAAAATTCATATAAGATTTTTTTTCTTTGGGTTTAGTTTACTTGAGTATTTGTTACTTTTTTGTAAACTTTTTTTTTTTTTAAAAATTTTTTGGGAAAAGGAAACTATTTAGAATATTGTTAAAGGGTGTAATGGTGTGTAACGAACCGTTATAAATTTATTATGGTATCATGCGACGTTCTAAAGATCAAACAACCGTTGCACATGTAAATTTCTTTCACACTGATATAGCGGCCGTAACAGGTGACGGTAATCATCACGTTACATAACGGTTGCGGCTGCTTTTTAAAACCTTGGCTGTACCCCACCATGTCAACATGTAACATGGTACCCAAATGTGGTTACAATAGCATTTTGACCTTCCCTTGTTCCAAATTCTTAGGCCTGGCTATATGGATTTATCCTCTTCAATTGGTTCTATTTGAAGTTGTATTATTAGTTAAGGCCTTGTTTTTGAACCAAATTCTTAGCCAAAAAGTCAAAAAGTTACTAAAAAAATAAAAAAGCCAACAACCCATACCAAAAAGTCAAAGATTCTCTTTTCTTTCTACTTTTTGTACATCTTTTCGTAAAAAATCAAAAAGTCATCCCAAACATACTAGTTTTTTTTAGCTCATATTTTAGCCAAATAGCCAAAAAGTTACTAAATTAGCCTGTTCCCAAACGAGGCCTAAGTTTATATTAAGCTTGCCCTTGCTTACCTCAATCCATGTTCTCATTGACATTTTTGAAAAATTTATTTTCTTACCCTCTACGGGGATCAAACCACTTTTCGTGACAAGTGTGTTAATTGGTTTATGATGCACATGGTCATACGATCTTAAATGACTTTCCTCATTTTTTTACTTCAATTGGTGCTACTTATAAGTTCTCTTAAAAGGATTCATTTCCTTTTTTTGTTCCCACTCATCCATTTTAACATTATCTTTTCAGCTATACTAATTTTCTTATTTTCTGCTTATCGTGTTTCTTAACTTCACAACATCTTGCACCATACATCATAGCATGTCATATCGCAGTCCTGTAAATTTTTTGCCTCAAAATATTTTGCCAATATAATTTTATGTTAGATTTAAGCAAATGAATATTTGGAAGTTAATTTGTCTTGTGAGTTGTAAATGAATATGACTCCTGGTGTATCATATTTGCAATTTATTTAGGGAATTTTGCTTATCATCAGATTTCCTTTTAGTATTTGTTCGAAAGCATAGAGTTTGATTTGTGATGTGATATCATTTTTTGACAACTTTGCGAGCATCAAAAAATACTATGGTATCAAGTCATGTCTTTGGTTACTTAGGTCCTTTCTATATCATATTTTGCTAGGTGTTTGGAAAATGAAGGCTTGTCAGATTTCAACTTTTCTAGTCGGTTCATTGATGTTCACTCCACTTTCATTATAACATCTATTGGGTGTTGTTTGGTAACGTTCTGATTGATTATTGGTAAAAACAAAAACAAAAAGATGTTTGGTATGCAGTTTTATGTTCAATACGCAGGTTGCTTTTTCTTTGATTCTGTGTTTCTGTCTTGACATGTAGGTAGGTCAGTGTATTGGCTATTGTACCCAGTTTATAAATTAAAAATAAAATAAAAATTGTGCTTATCTATCTAACCAAAGATAACCTGTTTCAAATGTTTCCTTCTGATCCATATGCCATTTTTGTAATGACTTCAAAATATGTCCATGTTTTAAAGTTATCCTGAGATTAACCCCCAAACAGAAGTTGCACCTAGGTGGATGCCAATGGGGCAGTGTGGTGATGGATTTGTAGTGGCTCACCCCCACCTTCAATCATATTGGGTGTTCGAGGAGGTGGGGGGGGGGGGGGTAAGGTGTGGATGGGTTAATTTTGTAACCTTAGGAATAACAAAAGTAAGAGATGATGTGATCAATTATGGATAATGACTGATAAGAGTTAAAAAATGTAAGATGAGAGATAAAGAAGTAAAATTTAGTTTTGTGTGTAATATTTTGATGTTTTAGTATTACTTTATTTAAGAAAATTAAATTACATATATATATATTGTATTCAAAGAAAGAGATTTAATAAATATAATCAGGATGAGGATGTTGTAGGACGGGTTTGGGGAAGGAAACCCATTCCTGTTCCACTTCCTCGTCGGGGTGGGGCTACGTATCTAGGTCTTCTCAGGTACTTTGGTTTTTATGTGGCTTTATTTCTCTGTCACATAGTTCTCAGGCATGTAATTCCTTAAATGGATTGTTGCATGCTTGCAGAGTCCCGAATGGAATGCCTTTATTTGTTTGATGATATTATGGATGATCAATTGATTTTTTTTTTTTGGTTTCTTTTCCCTTTGTCCACAAACTCCAGATGATGAAGAAAGGGAGAAACTATAGCGACCCCGGTCCTTTCCCATTTGAGTATTGTATCCGGACTTAGGTTCCGTAGATTCTATCATTGTATAATTGTTGTTGTCATCCTTTATTTTCTCATTTGGAGTTATAGGATGTGTTGGGCAGGTTTGTTTCAGGTTGGTTAGGTTCGGAAACCAAGTGTTGCTGTCCAGTTTTTGGGTTGGTCGCTCGAGCGAGGATTTGGTCGCTCGAGCGAGGGTTGTATTTTGTGCCGGGTGGCTCGAGCTAGGTTTTCTCCGCTCGAGCGAGCGATTGTGTCTAGTATAGACCTGAGAGCAGTGTTTCTTGGCTCGAGCGAGCTTTCTTCGCTCAAGCGAGCTGGTTTGTTCTTCGCTCGAGCGAGCGTTCCTTCGCTCGAGCGTGCGTCTGGTTGCAGACCTGAGGGTTTGAGTTCTTCGCTCGAGCGATCTTTTCTCCGCTCGAGCGAGCTTTTGGGTTGTTGGCTCGAGCGAGGGCTTTCTGTGTCTGGTCGCTCGAGCGACCAAGTCTTCGCTCGAGCGAGCCTGTCAGGTTTAAATAGGCAACATCGGGTTTTTGAATAGTTTTTCATCCTCTTTTTATTCCAAAACCCTAGGTCCGACTTCTCTCTCCCTCTACACACCTTCTCTCTTAGGTTTGATCTACTTAGAGTGTGTTTCTACCCTAGATCCTTTATTAAAAAGATAGAGTGGGTCGAGGGCTACATTTTAATCTGAACAATCTTGGGTTTGGAGCACTTTGGATTTTGGGTCATCATCTCCGTCTTCTTCATTCGGTTTAAATTCTTCGAGGTAGGGATTTCCTACTCCATATTATAAGTTTTGTTCAAAGTTCTGGTATTTTGATATGTTGGGGGTAAATTGGTAATTTTGGGAAAACCCTAATTGTTTTAATAAATTAATCTGTATAATTAATTTAAGGAAAATTGGGGATATTAGTTAAACTCATGGAATTGAGAATTCTAAGTGTAAATGGTGTAGTTGGTTAATTTAATCACTAGCCTATTGAAATGTTGAGATTATAATTGTTGATATATTTATTTCTTGTCTAGAAATAACTGTTTTGGGCTATCGGTGGAGGATAGTCATGATTGTTGTAGACATTGCATGTGGATTAGGAAAAATTGAAACTAATCACATTGGTTAAGTCATTTACTTTGACTATTGAATTAATATAGAAAATACGTGTATTGATTGAGCATTGCATGTGCATATTGTTTGGGAGGAGATAGGGGATGTACTCCATGGTTTAGGGGAAGATAGGGGATGGACCTCTAAACCGGATTTTGTTTGGGAGGAGATAGGGGATGGACTCCATTAGCATCACTATTATGTGTGCTTATTGATTATAGAAGTGTTTCTATATGTTGTTGATACAACACTAAAATGTGTATCAAATGAGAAGTATTAAGTGTTTTGATATGAGCCTTAGTCTCATTTGTTTTGTTGATATGGGAAGTAATGTTAATGTGTTATGTAGTTCACTGTTATAGTCTGGCCAGGTTTTGAGCCATATTGGTAATAATGGAAAGTTGAATAAATAATGGAAAGTGAAACTGATATTTTGTGTTAACCACCTATTGGATGCTATTGCTTTATTCAATGCTTATATTTGGTTTAGTATTTTTCTACTGGGCTGTGGCTCACCCTATATGGGAACATCATTTTCAGGTTCAGGTGATGGGCTACCTCCAAGGAATTAGCTTGGAAGGATTTAGAGTTGAAGACTCTATTTAGATTAGTTGTTATTTCTTTTATTTGATATTACATGTAAACTCAAGCCAAGGGCTGAATTTGTAGTTTAGTTAGAACTCACGTTTTGTGTCCAAGTGTTGGCTTGGAAAGATGTAAGCCCATAGGGCATTTATTTTGATGTTACATGTGATGTCTTTCAATAATGATACGCTGATAGATGAATGATAATTCGGTTTTCTTTTATCAATGCATGTTAAAGTTATATATTATGGGTGTATTTTTGAGGGCGTTATAGAAACTCGCTAAGGAGATTTCTAAGGATTGGAGTTCTGGTAATACTCTTTTAAGAGTGATTTGACCACTTCACTGAGCAATTTGAATCTAGTACGTTTACTTCAATATGCGGTTTAAAATTCCTAATGATCTCCTACTAATTCCAGTGTTTGAACGAAGCATAAATACTTTGTTTCTCACTGAAATGGTTCGTGGTCTGATGCTCACGCTCAAGTATTTCTTCGACCCGAAAGTTACTGTAATTTTTTTCTAATAGTAATTCTATACAAAAAAAAGAAGAAGCCTTTATAGAAAATTAACATAGAATGATGTGGCAAGTTTGGATTATATCACTTTAAAGAAAAAGACCCATGAAGATGACTTACATGTGCACAAATGCCACTGCCACTGCCACTGCCACATCGTTCTTGTCATGAATTCTATTTAAAAATTCTATAGACAATATCACTCTTACTAAAAGTACAATGGCTAAATATGATTGGTTGTCAAAAAAGCAATGATGACAATTAGGGTTGTGCAAAATACTGCCCAATCCATTAAAACTGCACCGATCCGCATTAATCCGCACTGCTTTATCTGCTAACCACGGATTAAATTTTAAAATTTATAATTCGCTTTCGAAACTGCTCCGTTCCGTTATATTTAATGCATATATTTTTGTTTATTTTTAATGAAATATCAAAGTAAAAATGAGTGTGAGAAAGATTTAAGATGTGAAATTTGTTACAAATTAGTAGTTACATATATGAAATACATATGTAAAATTAGTTTGTGTTGTATATAGGAAAAATATTGTGTAAATTAGTGTTATATTTATGCAAATGTTTGATAATTGGTTAGAATATTATCAATCTGCCAATTCCTTAATTACTGATATCGAGAAAGCAAGAACGCTATGAGTGTTCGCTAATGTCAGCCCTTTGATTGCTCACTTCGCTATCCAAGCAAGATGAGACTTTGCGAGAGTTTCCAGATAAGCAGGAAGGGCTGGAGAACGTATTACTGGAGCAGATCTACTTAAATCTTATGTAGATCTACTTAGATCTACATCATATCTAAGTAGATCTGCATGAGAACAGACTAGATCTAAACCAAAAATAGTTGCTGGAGTACAATCTTCTTTATATATCTGGTTCTCTCTTTCGATCTCTCAATTTTTCTACCTTTTCTCTACTATACACTTATATTTTTCTATTTTAATAGAAAATTTTCAAATTCTAAACAATTTTTTTTCGAGTTTTAGTTACAGGTTGTGAAAACTATAAGATTTTACAGTTTCAGTTTTTTTGGTGCTAAAATAAATCATGCTTTAAAACTGTAAAATTTGCAGTTTCATAACATTCTTTAGAACTATAAAATTTTGCAATTTCATAACATGTTTTTCAATTTGATTAATAAAGATAAATGCTTAATTGAATCATGCTTTGAAACTATAATAATTTACAATTTCAAAACTTGTTTTTCAATTTGATCAATATTGGAGATTATTTGCTTAAATCCTACAAAAATTAAAAAATAATATGTATTTTTCCTATTGTTGTTGTTTGTTGTTTGTTGTTATTTATTTATTTATTTTTCAGTTTATCAATATTTAGCACATTTTGTTTTTTTTTTTTCACTACAATTTCTCTATTTATTCTTTTTTTTTTCGATAATATTCTGGACATTTCGATGAATATCCGACAATTTTCTTGACGTCTAGCGAATATTTTGGACATTTCGGCGACTTTCAGTGACGTTTAGAACACTCTGGTGATATTTCGGCAAACTTCCAGCGATACTCCGATGAACTTCCTAGTGATGTTGAACATTCTAATGAGTCTCCTGTCACGACCCAAACCCGCCCCTATGTATTAGAGTCATAACCGGCCAGTAATCATGAGATTACTCACGGCCTCAGTCAGAAATCAAGCGATATTTAATAATAGGGGGGCCAAACTGCGAAAACAACACATACAAGAATTGTCCAACGAGCTGTGCATATATGGTTTAGTCAAAAACTTTTTTATATATATGAAACAACACACACCATGCAATATTTACATTATGTATGTACCACGTACATCCAGGATCATTTTACAGTTTCAACACCAAGTTCTAAGGTTATACACAACTTTGGTCATACACGACCATGAGAGAACAAAAACAAAAATATAACAAAAGGCAGGCCTCTGCATGAGGCGACCTGGGTTGACCTCACAAAACTTGGTTTCTCAACGCTCACTACGGCTGGGATTGGACGTCCCGCTGTTCACCTGTCACGACCCCAAACCGCCCCTAGTAGAATGGTGCCGTGATGGCCAGTAATCCGAGATTACTGAAGGCCAACTTACAAGGATCACACACAATCAGAGTATAATATATGGGGCTTACAAGTGCGGAAGCAATATATACAAATCTAATCAGTCCATAAGAGCTGTGCATAGATCAAATGATATGACATACATGATATAGTCTTACAATTAATCGTTAATAAACAAAAAAATACATGTTGCACCTTGATCAAAAGGCTTCTCGAGCCGACATGTACAAAATACAATGAATACAAGCCAAGAAGCATAATCTTCAAGATTGCCGACGTAAATACAATATTGCCGATGTAAATACAAGATTGCCGATATGAAAGAAACAAGTCAAGCCGACATGACGTAAACCCAAAACAAGCTTGAAAAAACACATCTAGGTGTCGCCGCCGTCCTACTCATCACCTACATATATATATAGAGAGGGTGAGCTTGGATACTCAGTGAATGGTATAATCAATAAAGGGGTTTGCATTAATAATAGTTGAGGTCCTTTCCAAACAAAACATTGTCAAAACTTTACAAATCATGGGATGAACCGTATTCATCTATCAAAGTCATTCAAGCTTCAGGGCGCTATCAGGCCTCATGAAATATCAAAACAATAACATTACGAACAAACAAACCCACGCGGTAAACCGTCAGTGGCAAAGCAAGGGAATAATTGATCCGTAATCGATTAGACAAACCCACCCGCACAAGGCAGTCGGTGGCAAGGGAGATATCTCAAACAAGGGTGCTACAAAAGTTTAGAGTCCTCTAGCACAAGGGACTTGTACTGCGAAAGTTTAGAGTCCTCCAGCACAAGGGACTTGTACTGCGAAAGTTTAAAGTCCTCCAGCACAAGGGACTTTCCAAGAAAGTCATCAAAACAAAGCTCATACTTGATATACAAAACAAGGATATTCATTCATGCTCACAAATACGTTTACTAAAACAAAGCAAAGCAAGCTTTATCGAAACATTATAACTTAGCTTTATTAAAAATACCACTCACATAGTTCTGCAAACGTCGGGGTTTCAAGCAAGGATCCAAGGCCTACAAACACATAACAAGGTCTATTGAATGTACTATCAAGCAAGCTTTTCATGAATGCAAATGATCTCGGCATTCTTTCAAAACTAAGTCGAACCAAAACAAAACACTGTTTCTCACATCGGAAAATATAATGGGCACCAACCAGTCTTGGCCGAGGTCCCACACCTCCTTGCCGAGGTGTGGTCCCGCCGCCACACTCAAGGAAATGAAGTCGAAAACACAGGTTTCTTCAAGAACATGAAGAACATGAACATGAAAAACATGAAAACATGAATGTTTAATCATAACTTGTTATTACAAAATCGAGATTTCATGCTATGAATTTTAAAAACACGCACAGGCACCCATACTCGAAGGTCTTATGAAAACAAACACGAAAACATGAATCTTAATGCAAACTTTCGGATCAAACAAGGCTTTTCCTCAAGAACACATGAACACTATTTTCTCTTTCTAAAACCAACTTTAAATCAATGCATGGCGTGCAGAACAGGTTCGATCATGCAATGCAGCTAGATGATCAATAAGAACAACAAGAGTAGTTTAAGATTCTAACCTCAGAACTCGAATCAAACGGTTCAAACTCCAAAGATCAAGCTTGGAAGTCTACTTTCTCTCTCAAGAACTCCTCCCTCTTCCTAGAGCTTCTCTCTCTAAAAGGCAAGGATTTGATACAAAATGATGTGTTTTCTCGGTAGTCACTGACTTAACCCTCTGCTAGGACACGTGGCATCGGCTAATTGGCTCTACTAAAAAAGGTGGCTGAGTGAAAAGACAAGTCTCTGACAAAGTGTGTTCAACAAGCTAGACAGCAAGAGTACTCCGGCAGGTAATGATCTCAGCTAGAACAAAGCTTCGGCAAGTAGGGTGACAAGGACATCGGCTTGGAAGGACAACACTTGACTAAGCTGTGCCACACCTTGGCCTAGATGTGCCACACCTCGGTCTAGGTTATACCTATCCGGGTACAAAATCACTTAAGTGCAAGGGTAAACATCTCGGCCCAGATGATGCACGTCTTGGCCAAGGTGATGCACACCTCGGCCAAGATAATGACATCTCGGCCAATACGCCGTGGTGAAGGTGGAGGCCAACCAAAGTGGTTCAAGGTGATCCTAGGTGCGAGAGGTTCAAAGGTGCAACCTAGGCTTAAGACGACCTCGGCTAGACTCACCAGGAAAGAAACAAGGCTAACAAGTAATTTCACATGAGTGCAAAGCAAGACAAGAACCTTACTCTAGGTAAAACAAGTCAAAATTCACTAATGCAAGCTTAGCAAAACAAGATCATGCAGATGCTCATGCATAAAGCTAAGGTGGGGATGAGGGTCACTACAGTCTACCCCCCTTAAAGAAGTTTGGTCCCCAAACTTAAGTTACCTTGCTCTACAAATAACTCCGGATAATGGATTTTCACTTTGTCCTCCTTTTCCCATGTAGCCTCCTTGCCATAATGCTCCTTCCATTCAACTTTTACCATCGGTATCGACTTGTTTCTTAACTGTCTCACTTGTCTGTCAATAATTCTCATCGGCTTCTCCTCGTAGCCTAAATCCTCATCAACCACAATCCCAGAGTAATCAATTACATGCAGTGGGTCTCGGACATACTTCCTCAACATCGAAACATGAAACACATTGTGGACTTGGCTTAAGTCTGGCGGCAGAGCAAGTCTGTAGGCAATGGGGTTAACCCTCTCAAGAATTTCAAACGGCCCAGTATATCGGGGTGCTAATTTACCCTTCTTCCCAAATCTTGAGACTCCTGTCATCGGCGAGATCTTTAAAAATACATGATCCCCAACTTCGAATTCTAACTCCCGTCTCCTCTGGTCGGCATAACTCTTTTGTCGACTCGTGCGGTTTTAATCCTCTGCTGAATGAGCTTAATCTTTTCGGTTGTTACTCGAACTAACTCGGGACTAATCAAAGCTGTATCTCCCACCTCGGTCCAACATATTGGCGATCTGCACTCCCTTCCATACAAAGCTTCATACGGCGCCATGCCAATGTTGGCTTGGTAGCTGTTGTTGTACGTGAATTCTACTAATGGCAGATGCAATTCCCAACTTCCCTTGAAGTCCAATACACACAATCTGAGCATATCTTCAAGTGTCTGAATCATTCTTTTCGTTTGCCCATCGGTCTGGGGGTGAAAAGCTGTGCTAAACCTCAACTTGGTTCCCAAGGCCCTTTGCAGACTCTGCCAAAATCTAGAAACGAACTTCGAATCTCGGTCTGACACGATGGACATCGGTACTCCATGAAGTCTCACAATCTCGGCCACATACAACGAAGTAAGTCGATCGGCATTAAATGTAGTCTTAACAGGCAAGAAGTGTGCTGACTTCGTAAATCTGTCAACTATAACCCAAATTGAATCCATACCTTTTTGCGTCCTCGGCAAACCAACTACAAAATCCATGGAGATGTGTTTCCATTTCTACTCAAGAATTGACAAAGGTTGAAGAAGTCCTGCCGGTCTCTGGTGTTCTGCTTTTACTTGCTGACAACACAGACACTGGAATACAAACTCGGCTATTTCTCTTTTCATATTTGGCCACCAAAAGGTCCGCTTCACATCTTGATACATCTTGGTGCTTCCTGGATGAACGGCAAATTTGGAGTTATGGGCTTCCTGCAAAATCTTCCTTTTCAACTCTGGGATGTCGGCTACGCACAATCTTCCTTCAAACTTAAGCACCTGATCTTCAATGGTGTATCATGGCCTCGGCTTGTTGACGAACTCATCGATTACCTTCTTGAGGAATTTATCCTCCATTTGCCTGGTCTTCACTTCCTCAATAATGGTCGGCTCCACTGATATCACTGCCAAGCATGTCAAACTTCCAACTAACTTCCTGCTCAACGCGTCAGCTACGGAATTTGCCTTACCTGGATGATACTGAATCTGCATGTCATAATCCTTCAATAGTTCAAGCCACCTTCTCTGCCTCATATTCAATTCCTTCTGAGTGAACAAGTACTTCAGACTCTTGTGGTCTGTGAAAACTTGGCAAGAAGCTCCATACAAGTAATGACGCCAAATCTTCAAAGCAAAGACCACGGCTGCTAGTTCTAGATCATGGGTAGGATAATTCTTTTCGTGAGGTTTCAACTGACGAGATGCGTATACTATAACCTTGCCGCCTTGCATTAATACACAACCCAAACCCTTATGTGAAGCATCACTATAGATATGAAATTCCTCATTACCTGATGGTAGGATAAGAACTGGTGCTGTAACCAACCTCGTCTTCAATTCCTAGAAGGTTGATTCCCTATCCTCGGTCCATTCGTACGCCACCCCCTTCTGAGTTAGTTGTGTTAATGGTACTGCAATCCTTGAGAAGTCCTTCACAAACTTTCTGTAATAACCTGCCAATCCCAGAAAACTACGAACCTCGGACACATTAGTCGGTGTCGGCCAATTCACAACGGCTTTAATCTTTCTTGGATCAACAGAGATACCCTCTTCAGTAATCACGTGGCCCAAAAATGAGATGCTGAAAAGCCAAAATTCACACTTGCTAAGCTTGGCATACAATTTCCTGTCCCTCAGGGTTTGTAAGGCCAGTCTCAAATGCTTCTCATGTTCATCACTACTCTTGGAATAGATCAGTATGTCGTCGATGAAAACAACCACGAACTCGTCTAGGTACGGTTTAAAGACTCTATTCATTAGATCTATGAATGCTGCAGGCGCATTAGTCACTCCAAAAGGCATTACCAGGAATTCATAGTGACCATATCTTGTCCGAAAAGCAGTCTTCTCAACATCCTCGGCTTTAACCCTCAGTTGATGATAGCCCGACCTAAGGTCAATTTTTGAAAAGACTCGTGCTCCTTGTAGTTGATCAAGCAAATCATCAATCCTAGGTAACGGGTATTTATTCTTAATGGTTACCTTGTTAAGTTCTCTGTAATCAATGCAAAGGCAAAGGGTGCCATCATTTTTCTTAACAAATAGAACGGGTGCTCCCCATGGTGAAGTGCTCGGCCTAATAAATCCCTTGTCCAATAATTCTTGTAATTGTAGTTTCAGTTCCTTGAGTTCGGCTAGGGCCATTCTATAGGGTGCTTCAGAGATAGGCTGGGTTCCTGCCATGACGTCAACCGTAAATTCTATCTCTCTATCTGTTAAGTGTCCAGGCAAATCTTTGGGAAAGACGTCGGGGAACTCCTTAACAACTGGTATGTCGGCTAAATTAACATTTCCATTCTGATCACTCAGTATACTACACAGGTAGCCTTGACACCCTTTTTGAATTAGTTTATAGGCTTTCATGGATGAGATCAAGTAAGGTGGGGGGTACTACTCCTTTACCCTAGAAAATAACCTCGGCTTTGTTTGGGGCTTTCAGTGTAACATTCTTAGAAACACAATTAATGGATGCATGATTCGCTACTAACCAATCCATCCCCAATATGACATCAAAGTGAGTCATGCTTAACGGCATCAAATCAACCAACAATTCTACACCCTCAATCACAACAATACATGCCCTATAAATGGATGCAACAATCGTAGTTCTCCCAGATGGAGTAGATACAGATAGTACATAATCAAGGGGTTCTAGTGGTCTATTCAACTTCTCGGCAAATTTAGCAGATACAAATGAATGCGTAGAACCTGAATCAATCAATACATAAGCATCTTGAGAGCAAATTGAGAGTATACCTGACACCACTGTCTCAGCATTCTGAGTGTCTCCTGGCACTAGTGCAAAAACTCTGCCCTGTCTCATCTGTCATTTCCCAGCGTTACCTTTCTGAACGGAACCCGAGGTATTCTCATTTTTCTTGTTATCATCAATCTTTGCCTTAGGACAGTCTCTCACGTAATGGCCTATTTCACCACACTCATAACAAGCTCCAAACGCCCGGTGACAGACCCCGGAATGTGGCTTCCCACAACTGGAACATGTCGGCTTAGTACCCCTTTCCTGCCTCAGGTTGCTTGAACTGCCAACATTCGCTTTCTTCTTGGTACCAAATTGTGCTCGGCGATCGTCATGACTCTGTCTCTTTCTCTGGCCCTCTCCTGAATTCTGGTATCGGTTCAAGTTGGCTTCGGCCAGAATGGCTTTGTCCAATACCCCGGCGTAAGTCGGCATGTTGTGCATGTTAACTCGGTCTTGTATCGGTCCATGAAGCCCACCCTCAAACTTTCTAGCCTTCATGTATTCATCGTTGACCATGTGGGGTGCATACCTCGCCAACTCGGTAAAAGCACGATCGTATTCAGCCACTGTTTTATTGCCTTGCGTCAAAGTCTGAAATTCGGTAGCCTTGCTATCTCGAACACTTAGAGGAAAATGCTTGTTGTAAAATAACTCCAAAAATCGGGTCCAGGTCAAGTCTGGGTTGCTTTCTCGAATCATCATCCACCATCTGCGAGCGTCGTCATCTAATGTAAATGCTGCCAACGTCACTTTCTGAGCGTCGGTGCTGGGGAAAATTTCGAACAGCTTTTCCATCTCCAAAACCCACGCTTCGGCTTTCATCAGCTCTATACCTCCTTGGAATCTCGGTGGCTTTATTTTCTTGAACTCTCTGATCAAAGCTATCACGCCGTCCCCATATAAAGCTGGCTGTGGGAGTACTTGTGGCACTAGGGGAGGTGGAGGTGGAGGCAGAACTGCATTTCGGCCGTTTGTCTGCTCGGCCTAAGTCGAAGTTGCACTAGTGTACTGCTGTCTTGTTTGCCTCAACTCGCGGCCAAACCTTCAACTAACCTTTCCAGTCTGTCCAATATGTCTTCGGACTGATCTCGGCCAACTGGGGGTCTACCTCTCCTCATGATGCTATGAATATGCAAAGTGTGACTTTAAAACAAAATGAGCAAATAAACACATAGGCAAGTAGAAATTAAACATGTCGAGGCGATGCACACCTTTTTCAAATGGTAAGCAAAATGATGCAATCCTATCATCCTTCTAAGGGAAATCCTATGCTCTTCAGGACCTAAAGTGTGTGAATAACGTATACTGAGGAACGCGTGCTCTGATACCATTCTGTCACAACCCCAAACCGCCCCTAGTAGAATGGTGCCGTGATGGCCAGTAATCCGAGATTACCGAAGGCCAACTTACAAGGATCACACACAATCAGAGTATAATATATGGGCCTTACAAGTGCGGAAGCAATATATACAAATCTAATCAGTCCATAAGAGCTGTGCATAGATCAAATAATATGACATACATGATATAGTCTTACAATCAATCGTTAATAAACAAAAAAATACATGTTGCATCTTGATCAAAGGCTTCTCGAGCCGACATGTACAAAATACAATGAATACAAGCCAAGAAGCATAATCTTCAAGATTGCCGATGTAAATACAATATTGCCGATGTAAATACAAGATTGCCGATATGAAAGAAACAAGTCAAGTCGACATGACGTAAACCCAAAACAAGCTTGCAAAAACACATCTAGGCGTCGCCGCCGTCCTGCTCATCACCTACATATATATATAGAGAGGGTGAGCTTGGATACTCAGTGAATGGTATAATCAATAAAGGGGTTTGCATTAATAATAGCCGTGGTCCTTTCCAAACAAAACATTGTCAAAACTTTACAAATCATGGGATGAACCGTATTTATCTATCAAAGTCATTCAAGCTTCAGGGCGCTATCAGGCCTCATGAAATATCAAAACAATAACATTACGAACAAACAAACCCACGCAGTAAACCGTCAGTGGAAAAGCAAGGGAATAATCGATCCGTAATCGATTAGACAAACCCACCCGCACAAGGCAGTCAGTGGCAAGGGAGATATCTCAAACAAGGGTGCTACAAAAGTTTAGAGTCCTCTAGCACAAGGGACTTGTACTACGAAAGTTTAGAGTCCTCCAGCACAAGGGACTTGTACTGCGAAAGTTTAGAGTCCTCCAGCACAAGGGACTTTTATAGCGACCCCGGTCTTTTCCCATTTGATTATTGTATCCGGACTTAGGTTTCGTAGATTCTGTCATTGTATAATTGTTGTTGTCGTCCTTTATTTTCTCATTTGGAGTTATAGGATGTGTTGGACAGGTTGGTTTCAGGTTGGTTGGGTTCGAAAACCAAGTGTTGCCGTCCAGTTTTTGGGTTGGTCGCTCGAGCGAGGGTTTGGTCGCTCGAGCGAGTGTTGTATTTTGTGCCTGGTGGCTTGATCCAGGTTTTCTCCGCTCGAGCGAGCGATTGCGTCTAGTATAGACCTGAGAGCAGTGTTTCTTAGCTCGAGCGAGCTTTTCTTCGCTCGAGCGAGCTGGTTTGTTCTTCGCTCGAGCGAGCGTTCCTTCGCTCGAGCGTGCGTCGGGTTGCAGACCTGAGGGTTTGAGTTCTTCGCTCGAGCGAGATTTCCTTCGCTCGAGCGAGATTCTGGGTTGTTGGCTCGAGCGAGGCTTTCTTGGCTCGAGCAAGGGTTTTCTGTGTCTGGTCACTCAAGCGACCAAGTCTTCGCTCGAGCGAGCCTGTCAGGTTTAAATAGGCAGCAACGGGTTTTTGAACAGTTTTTTTCATCCTCTTTTTATTCCAAAACCCTAGGTCCGACTTCTCTCTCCCTCTACACACCTTCTCTCTTAGGTTTGATCTACTTAGAGTGTGTTTCTACCCTAGATCCTTTATTAAAAAGATAGAGTGGGTCGAGGGCTACATTTTAATATGAACAATCTTGGGTTTGGAGCACTTTGGATTTTGGGTAATCATCTCCGTCTTTTTCATTCGGGTTAATTTCTTCAAGGTAGGGATTTCCTACTCCATCTTATAAGTTTTGTTCTAAGTTTTGGTATTTTGATATGTTGGGGGTATTTTGGTAATTTTGGGAAAAACCCTAGTTATTTTAATAAATTAATTTGTATAATTAATTTAAGGAAAATTGGGGAATTTAGTTAAATTCATGAAATTGAGGAATTCATTGATTAAATGGTGTAGTTGGATAATTTAAATCACTGGCCTATTGAATTGATGATATATTTATTTCTAGTCTAGAAATAACTGTTTTGGACTATCGGTGGAGGATAGTCGTGAATGTTATAGACATTGCATGTGGATTAGGGATAACTGAAACTAATCACATTGGTTAACTCATTATTGTTGACTATTAAATTAATACAGAAAATACGTGTATTGATTGAGCATTGCATTTGCATATTGTGTGGGAGGAGATAGGGGATATACTCCACGGTTTAGGGAAAGATAGGGGATGGACCTCTAAACCGGATTTTGTTTGGGAGGAGATAGGGGATGGACTCCATTAGCATCACTATTATGTGTGCTTATTGATATTGAAGTGTTTTTATATGTTATTGATATAGCACTAAAATGTGTATCAAACGAGAAGTATGAAGTGTTGTGATATGAGCCTGAGTCTCATTTGTTTTGTTGATATTGGAAGTAATGTGAATATGATATATAGTTCACTGTTGTAAGTTTGGCCAGGTTCTGAGCCATATTGGTAAATAATGGAAAGTGAAACTGATATTGTGTTTCAACCATCTATTGAATGCTATTGCTTTATTCAATGCTTATATTTGGTTTAGTATATTTCTACTGGGCTGTGGCTCACCCTATATGGGAACATCATTTTCAGGTTCAGGTGATGTGCTACCTCCAAGGACTTAGCTTGGAAGGACTTGGATTTGAGGACGTAGTTTAGTTATTTGTTTTAGTTTGATTTTACATGTAATCACAAGCCGAGGGCTTAATTTGTAGTTGAGTTAGTACTCACATTTTGTGTCCAAGTGTTGGCTTGGAAAGATGTAAGCCCGTAGGGCATTTACTTTCATTATTACATGTAATGTCTTTTATTAAGAATACTCTGATGAATGAAATATTGTTTTATTTTCTTAAGTAATGCATGTTATTATTGCGTATGTTATGGGTTATTTTTGAGGGTGTTACAACTTGGTATCAGAGCGTACCGGGTTTGAATACTTTGGGTACGTGGGAAGTGATTAGTATCACAATGGGTTCGTCTCGTTTGATAGAGACTTAGTTTACTGTTATATGCTTATATGAGAACATGTTTATGTGGGTATGGAACGTAGCTTCTAGGATGTTAATTGGACCTTTGAGTTTATAGTAGTCTTGTTGGAAAGGCACTTGATCAATGCTGCTTCCAACCGGAACTATAGTAACTCTTCGGGACTATTATCATCCAGGAATGAAATTCGTAGGTGCTTATGTGATTATGTGCTTACGTGGAATGAATTATTGTTGTCCAATGCATTAGGACACGAGTGTTTAGCTTCGGCACATTTATTAATGTGCTAACGTCTTTGTTTCCTTTATTAGGATGTCAGGATGAGGACGAGGACGCGGTAGGCGTGGTAGGCTGGGTAGGCAGGAGGTGCCTGTGCCAGAGGAGATTCCTAAGAAGATCAGAGGGAGTTGGCGAGCCAATGTGGCCGAGCCAAGAGGCTGAAGAGTATGGGCGCTTTAGCCCGAGAGATAGTAGGGGCATTTAGGGAGTCAGTAGGCATTCTCAGAGCTGAGAATCAGGCTCAGGTTGCTGTTGCGGATGCAGGACCTTCAAATCTGAAGAAGGAGTTCTTCCGATCTAATCCGGATGAATTTGTGGGTGATCCTAAAGAGCCGCTTAAGGCAGATGAATGGCTCGAACAGACAACGAAGACGTTTGAGATGCTTGGCATTGAAGACGAAGGGTTGAAAGTGACCTTGGCATCTTTCCAGCTGAAGGGGGATGCGGGTCAGTGGTGGAAGTTCACTAAAGGTCGCATAGGAGGTACATGGGAGGCTTTTGTGAATGCTTTCCAGGAGCGGTTCTTATCTCCAGCAGTTAGGGAGAAGCTGAGAGACCAGTTCTGCTAGCTTAAGCAGTCGAGTTCTTCAGTGGCCGAGTTTGAGGCTACATTTACTAGCTTGTCCAGGTTTGCACCTGAGTTGGTGGTGTCTGAGGAACGCCGTTACATTGAGTTCGAGAAGAAGTTGAGGCGTGGCCTCAAGTTGAGAGTTGGAGGAACTATAATTCGGGATTATGGGCGTATGGTTGATGCTGCAGCCCATATGGAGATCATGATGCAAGAGGAGGAGGAAGGGCAGAAAGGCTCCAAGAGGAGTCAGGATGGACAGAGTGATGGTAGGAGACAGAAGGGTTTTAACCCTCAGCAGTCTCAGGGTAGCTTTTCTAGATCGACTTTTCCTGTGCCGAGTGCTAGTTCGGGGAAAGGCAGCCAGGGAGACATTACCTGTTTCAAGTGTGGCCAGCTGGGTCACAAGTCTCTAGTTTGTCCTTAGACGGGAGGAGTACAGAGAGCAGCATCATCTTCGGCTCGATCTCAGAGCCAGAGTCAGGGTAGAGGCCAGCTGCTCTCTTGTTTTCAGTGCGGTCAGGCAGGGCACATGAAGAGGTATTGCCCGCAGTTGGGTGGCACACCTGGTGCATCTGGTTTGAGGCGCACTTCGTGGTCGTGACCAGCTCAGTCGGGTCAGGCCTCGAGGGCCAATCAGGGGGCTTCATCGTCCCAGTCTGTGCAGCAGTCTTATGCTCCTAGGGGTGAGCAGGTTGATCAGAGGTCGTCTGGGCGCGTATATTCTGTTACCGCGTAGGATCTTGTACCGGCTCCATCGGTTATGAGAGGTACCTTCTTGTTTTGCAATTCGGTTGCTAGTGTTTTGATTGATATAGGTGCATCTCATTCCTTTGTGTCTGCTGCATTTGCATCTGTTTTGGAGTTGGAGTTAGCACAGTTAGCATCTCCTATTTGTGTAGTGTCACCTCTTGGGGGTGAATTGATCTTGAAACAAGGTGTTAGGGGTGATATAGAGGTCGACTATCATAGACTTCCGTTTCCTTTTGTAGTTATGCCCATGAAGGGCTTCGATGTTATTTTGGGTATAGACTGGTTATCGTCATACCGGGCAGTTATTGATTGCTACCGCCAGAGGGTCACTTGTTGTACCGTGAGCGGGGAGTGTTTTCATTTTCTGGGGGACCGGGTTGGCAGTGTTTTGCCTCCGGGGTATGATTTGCGAGGGCAGAGTGAACTTAGTGGTCTACTGGCTAGCTTTGAGAGTGGTGAGTGTGTTGAGACCCAAATTGTGTTGCCAAGGGTGGTTTGTGAGTACTCGGACGTTTTTCCCGAGGATCTTGTTGGTTTGCCACCGCATCGGGAGATTGAGTTCTCTATTGACTTAGTGCTCGGCACGACGCCGATTTCTATGGCACCTTATCGTTTTGCCCCAGCCGAGTTAGTGGAGTTGAAGATTCAGCTCCAGGAGTTGCTGGATAAGGGCTATATTCGTCCTAGTGTTTCGCCGTGGGGAGCACCGGCCCTCTTTGTTAAAAAGAAAGGTGGTGCTTTGAGGCTTTGTATAGATTACCGGAAATTGAATCGGGTTACGGTTAAGAATAAGTACCCTATGCCTCGTATAGATGATCTGTTCGATCAGTTAAAGGGTTCCCGTTGTTTCTCGAAGATAGACTTGAGATCGGGTTATCATCAGTTGAGAGTCAGGGAGGAGGATATTCCGAAGACGGCATTCCGTACGCGGTATGGCCACTATGAGTTTCTGGTGATGCCATTTGGGCTCACCAATGCACCGGCAGTGTTTATGGATTTGATGAACCGGATATTCCGAGAATTCTTAGACTGTTTTGTAGTCGTCTTCGTGGACGACATTCTGATATATTCACCTTCAGAGGAGGAGCACGAGAAACACTTGAGAATGGTGCTTGAATTACTTAGAGCCCATAAGCTTTATGCTAAGTTTGGGAAGTGTGAGTTCTGGCTAGAAGAGGTGAAGTTCTTAGGCCATGTAGTTTCTAGGAAAGGTGTGTCTGTTGATACATCCAAGACGGAGGCAGTACAAGATTGGGCACAGCCTAAGAGTGTGTTTGAGATCCGCAGTTTTCTGGGATTAGCTGGGTATTATCGCCGGTTTGGGAAGGATTTCTCCAGGTTAGCTTTGCCTTTGACTAGATTGACTCAGAAGGGAGTCAAATTTGTATGGAGTGAGACTTGTGAAAAGTCGTTTCAGGAGTTGAAAGTTAGACTGACCACCGCTCCAGTCTTGATTATTCCGGAGAGAGGGTTGGGTTATGCAGTCTATTGTGACGCCTCACGAGAGGGTCTGGGTTGTGTGTTGATGCAAGAGGGGAAAGTGGTTGCCTATGGCTCACGTCAGTTGAAAATTCACGAAAAGAATTACCCTACGCATGATCTAGAGTTAGTAGCTGTGATATTTGCCTTGAAGATTTGGAGGCATTACCTTTACGGTAAGAGGTTCGAGGTATTCTCGGAACATAAGAGTCTGAAATATCTGTTTACACAGAAAGACTTGAACTTGAGGCAGAGGAGGTGGATGGAGTTCATAGAGGATTATGACTTCGAGTTGCATTATCATCCGAGAAAGGCCAACGTGGTGGCCGATGCCCTTAGCAGGAAATCTGTTGGTGATGTAGCTAGTATAGCCATCCGAGAGTGGGAGATGTTGGGTGCACTTGGGGAGTTTGATTTGCTTTTGGGCGAATCCGTTGAGGTCAGACCTTGTTTTCGTTGTTCTTGACCTACACTTGTGACTCGAGTGTTAGAGGCTCAGAGGGGTGACCTTGAGGTAGAATTCCTCCGAGAGAAGATCTCCAGTGGGAAGGTTGAGAAGGGTCTGACGGTGTATCCCGACCTGAGTGTAAGATACCGAGACCGTCTGTTTGTACCGGAGTCTTGCCGAGAGGAAGTACTCCGAGAGTTCCATCATTCACGCCTTGCGGTGCATCCGGGAGTTACTAAGATGTATCGGGATTTGGGTCGCCAGTTTTGGTGGCGGGGCATGAAGCGAGATGTGGCAGCATTCGTGTCTAAGTGCCTTACTTGTCAACAAGTGAAGGCCGAGCATCAGAGGCCAGCGGGTTTGTTGCAACCCTTGCCTATTGCTGAGTGGAAGTGGGAGCATGTCACTATGGACTTCGTTGTAGGTCTTCCGAGGACTCAGTGGGGTAGTGATGCTATTTGGGTGGTTGTAGACCGGTTGACTAAGTCAGCGCACTTCATTCCTATGTGTGTGAGAGATTCGGTAGATCATCTTGCCGACTTGTATATTCGGGACATAGTGAGGTTGCACGGAGTTCCAGTGATGATCGTCTCAGATAGAGATCCTCGTTTTACTGCTAGGTTGTGGCAGAGTTTGCAGAGTGCCTTGGGCACTAAATTGACCTTTAGCACGGCTTATCATCCTCAGACTGACGGGCAGTCCGAGCGTACTATTCAGATCCTTGAGGATATGCTTCGGGGTTGTGTCCTTGACTTTAGTGGGTTGTGGGGGAGGCACTTGCCTTTGGTGGAGTTTGCCTACAACAACAGTTTCCAGTCTAGTATCGGTATGGCACCGTTTGAGGCCTTGTATGGCCGACCGTGTAGGTCTCCAGTTTGTTGGGCCGAGGTGGGTGATGCACCTTTGTTGGGTCCGGAGTTGGTAAGGGAGACGACGGAGAAAGTTGAGCTTATCCGTAAGAGGCTTGTTACAGCCCAGAGTCGGCAGAAATCTTATGCCGATCGTAGGAGGAGACCTTTGGTGTTTGAGGTGGGTGATCACGTCTTTCTGAAGATATCACCTAGGCGAGGTTTGATGAGGTTTGGGAAGAGTGGGAAGTTGTCCCCTCGGTTTATTGGTCCTTTTGAGATCCTTGAGAGGATTGGCGAGGCTGCCTATCGTTTAGCTTTGCCACCGCAGTTATCCGGAGTTCATGACGTGTTTCATGTGAGTATGCTTCAGAAGTATGAGCCGGATCCATCACATGTGTTGGATTGGACTGACTTGATTGTTGACGAGGATGTTTTGTACGAGGAGAGACCGGTTCGGGTCTTGGATAGGCGGGATCAAGTTTTGCGAGGCAAAACCATCCCTTTGGTGAAGGTTCTTTGGAAGCATCACGGAGTGGAGGAAGCCACTTGGGAACGTGAATTGGAAGTCCGCGAGAAATATCCGGATATGTTTATTGATTTGTAATCTTGTATTTAGATTTTGTAATATTGATTGAACTTGAGAGCTTTATATATGTCTTAAGTTGGAAAACATTGAGAATGTTTTGGTTTAATGATAGTATTTTTGAAACTTGCTTCAATATGGAAGTTTAGTGTAACAGTTATATGTTGGATATATTGTTGAATTAGAGTTATATCATGAAATTGAATATGATATTGAAAACTGTTGAAATTGAAAGGAATAATGCATAATATTGATGCAGATTGAAATATATGTTGTTTTATATATATTATGAGATACCTCTTGATAAGAGATGAAATGACCGGTATTAGGTCAAGTTGTTCATTATTTTGATGTTATGTTGTTGGAACTTGGGAAAAACCTGTTTTCAAAAACTTATGCTTAATTTCGGGGACGAAATTCTTTTAAGGGGGGGAGGTTATAGCGACCCCGGTCTTTTCCCATTTGATTATTGTATCTGGACTTAGGTTCCGTAGATTCTGTCATTGTATAATTGTTGTTGTCGTCCTTTATTTTCTCATTTGGAGTTATAGGATGTGTTGGACAAGTTGGTTTCAGGTTGGTTGGGTTCGGAAACCAAGTGTTGCTGTCCAGTTTTTGGGTTGGTCGCTCGAGCGAGGGTTTGGTCGCTCGAGCGAGTGTTGTATTTTGTGCCTGGTGGCTCGATCCAGGTTTTCTCCACTCGAGCGAGCGATTGCGTCTAGTATAGACCTGAGAGTAGTGTTTCTTGGCTCGAGCGAGCTTTTCTTTGCTCGAGCGAGCTGGTTTATTCTTCGCTCGAGCGAGCGTTCCTTCGCTCGAGCGTGCGTCGGGTTGCAGACCTGAGCGAGATTCTGGGTTGTTGGCTCGAGCGAGGCTTTCTTGGCTCAAGCAAGGGTTTTCTGTGTCTGGTTGCTCGAGCGACCAAGTCTTCGCTCGAGCGAGCCTGTCAGGTTTAAATAGGCAGCAGCGGGTTTTTGAACAGTTTTTTTCATCCTCTTTTTATTCCAAAACCCTAGGTCCGACTTCTCTCTCCCTCTACACACCTTCTCTCTTAGGTTTGATCTACTTAGAGTGTGTTTCTACCCTAGATCCTTTATTAAAAAGATAGAGTGGGTCGAGGGCTACATTTTAATCTGAACAATCTTGGGTTTGGAGCACTTTGGATTTTGGGTAATCATCTCCGTCTTCTTCATTCGGGTTAATTTCTTCGAGGTAGGGATTTCCTACTCCATCTTATAAGTTTTGTTCTAAGTTTTGGTATTTTGATATGTTGGGGGTATTTTGGTAATTTTGGAAAAAACCCTAGTTATTTTAATAAATTAATTTGTATAATTAATTTAAGGAAAATTGGGGAATTTAGTTAAATTCGTGAAATTGAGGAATTCATTGATTAAATGGTGTAGTTGGATAATTTAAATCACTGGCCTATTGAATTGATGATATATTTATTTCCAGTCTAGAAATAACTGTTTTGGGCTATCGGTGGAGGATAGTCGTGAATGTTGTAGACATTGCATGTGGATTAGGGATAACTGAAACTAATCACATTGGTTAAGTCATTATTGTTGACTATTAAATTAATACAGAAAATACGTGTATTGATTGAGCATTGCATTTGCATATTGTGTGGGAGGAGATAGGGGATGTACTCCACGGTTTAGGGGAAGATAGGGGATGGACCTCTAAACCGGATTTTGTTTGGGAGGAGATAGGGGATGGACTCTATTAGCATCACTATTATGTGTGCTTATTGATATTGAAGTGTTTTTATATGTTATTGATACAACACTAAAATATGTATCAAACGAGAAGTATGAAGTGTTGTGATATGAGCCTGAGTCTCATTTGTTTTGTTGATATTGGAAGTAATGTGAATATGATATATAGTTCACTGTTGTAAGTTTGGCCAGGTTCTGAGCCATATTGGTAAATAATGGAAAGTGAAACTGATATTGTGTTTCAACCATCTATTGAATGCTATTGCTTTATTCAATGCTTATATTTGGTTTAGTATATTTCTACTGGGCTGTGGCTCACCCTATATGGGAACATCATTTTCAGGTTCAGGTGATGTGCTACCTCCAAGGACTTAGCTTGGAAGGACTTGGATTTGAGGACGTAGTTTAGTTATTTGTTTTAGTTTGATTTTACATGTAATCACAAGCCGAGGGCTTAATTTGTAGTTGAGTTAGTACTCACATTTTGTGTCCAAGTGTTGGCTTGGAAAGATGTAAGCCCGTAGGGCATTTACTTTCATTATTACATGTAATGTCTTTTATTAAGAATACTCTGATGAATGAAATATTGTTTTATTTTCTTAAGTAATGCGTGTTAGTATTGCGTATGTTATGGGTTATTTTTGAGGGTGTTACAACTTTCCAAGAAGGTCATCAAAACAAAGCTCATACTTGATATACAAAACAAGGATATTCATTCATGCTCACAAATACGTTTACTAAAACAAAGCAAAGCAAGCTCTATCGAAACATTATAACATAGCTTTATTAAAAATACCACTCACATAGTTCTGCAAACGTCAGGGTTTTAAGCAAGGATCCAAGGCCTACAAACACATAACAAGGTCTACTGAATGTACTATCAAGCAAGCTTTTCATGAATGCAAATGATCTCGTCATTCTTTCAAAACTAAGTCGAACCAAAACAAAACACTGTTTCTCACATCGGGAAAACATAATGGGCACCAACCAGGTCTTGGCCGAGGTCCCACACCTCCTTGCCGAGGTGTGGTCCCGTTCGCCACACTCAAGGAAATGAAGTTGGGAAAACCTGGGTTTCCCTTCGAAGAACATGAAGAACATGAACATGAAAAACATGAAAACATGAATGTTTAATCATAACTTGTTATTACAAAATCTGAGATTTCATGCTATGAATTTTAAAACACAGACCTGGGCACCCATACTCGAAGGTCTTATGAAAACAAACACGAAAACATGAATCTTAATGCAAACTTTCGGATCAAACAAGGCTTTTCCTCAAGAGCACATGAACACTATTTTCTCTTTCTAAAACCAACTTTAAATCAATGCATGGCGTGCAGAACAGGTTCGATCATGCAATGCAGCTAGATGATCAATAAGAACAACAAGAGTAGTTTAAGATTCTAACCTCAAAACTCGAATCTAACGGTTCAAACTCCAAAGATCAAGCTTGGAAGTCTACTTTCTCTCTCAAGAACTCCTCTCTCTTCCTAGAGCTTCTCTCTCTAAAAGGCAAGGATTTGATACAAAATGATGTGTTTTCTCGGCAGTCACTGACTTAACCCTCTGCTAGGACACGTGGCATCGGCTAATTGGCTCTACTAAAAAAGGTGGCTGAGTGAAAAGACAAGTGTAGACACCCCATTTTTGACCGACCTTAAGGCTCAGACGTCACCGGTTGAGCACTCGGTGATGTTGCATACTGTGCTTGTTCAGAAGTCCCAGAGTCACGGCCGCGTGCCCTGCCTTCGGACTTCCGAACCATCTTCTCTACCTTGTCTCGGTTTGCGAACCAGGTTCGGTTTTCTCTGTTTTCTTTCCTGAGGGAAGGGAGTGATCTCAGAGATTATCTCCGGTGGCCGTGAGCTACTTTTTCGTGGTCAGAGGCCATTTTGCCCATTTCGAGTCCGGTTTGCCGGGGCCGTTAGGGTCACAGCCTCTCGGGACCGCCCAACCATCTCCGACTTCTCCGGTTTTTGGCGGAGACCTCTGCTTTAATGTTCCAAGGAACACTGGGGCCCCGATGCCGCCAGGGTCAGATGCCACTTTCTGTGCTCATAGCGGGTTTTTGGGACCCCAAATAGAGCAGTTTTGGTCCCGGGCATCCATTTCGCATCCGGTTCCTCCGGTTTCTAGCACGAACCTGGGTTTTATCATTTCAAGGAACCTGGGCCCCGATGCCCACTTCAGGTCAGATGCCACTTCCTGCTCAGAGTTTCGGGACCCCAAACTGCCCGGTTTTGGTCCCGAGTATTCATTTTGTATCGGTTTTTTTTGATTTTTGGCAAGGACCTCTGTTTTGTCATTCCGAGGGACACTGGGGTACCAGATACCACTTCGGCGAATACCACTTCCAGACTCTGCATTTCATTTTCGATCCCGATTTGCTGGCTTTTGGCCTTAACGCTCATTTCTTATTAGTTTTGTTCAAACTTGGCGGTACCTCTGCTTCAACATCGAAGATCACCGGGGGTGGGAGGCCAGCAATTATCCCAGATGACCGTTTCCTCTCAAGCCCGCTTTTGCTCACTTCCGGGCCAATGTTGAACACCCTAGGGGTATTTTCTTCCAACCACAGCTACATATCTGTGATGAGGGCATCTAGGAGGACCCTAAGGGTTGGTGGTCGGCCAAAAATTCATGGTTTCATTTTTGGGCCTCTGCTTCAAGGTCTATGTTGTGGCTGCTGCTTCAGTGTTGGCAATTTCCGACCTTGGAACCTTGTTCTACACATCTTGGAGGACACAAAAGTTGGTGGTCCAAAGAATTGTTGGTTTCATTTTGGGCCTCCTTCAAGCTCTATGTTGTGACTTCCGCGTTGCATGATTCCACAGGACCTTATTCTACACACTTGGGAGGACACTTTGGCATTATGGTCGGCCAGAAAATCCTCACTTCTTTTTTTGGTGGTGGCCGGCCGGCCATGGTGGGTGGCTGGCCGGCCAGGGGGGGGGGGCGGGCGGCCACCCCCCACAATTACTCGCCGCCGACTTCTTGCTTTCCAAATGTCCCACCGTCCTGATATCTTCCAAAGATATCCCGGCATCCGGATATTTCGGGAGGGAAAGATTGGGTGCTTTCCCTCCCCTTTTACACCCCATTTCTTGCCTATTTGAAGGGCCCTCCCTCTCCTTCTGCAAGGTTGGAAAATTTGTCTTCAAGAAGACTTCTCCAAATTCCTCCATTTTCATAGCTCAAAACCTCAAAAAGCTTCTAAGTCCCTAGGCCTTCTCTTCATCAACACCTAGCCTCACCTTCCCTACTACCATTCCAGCAGCTAGGAAGTGAATTTCAGAGGTTGAGAAGCTACAAATCAGAGCCAAGAATCAAAGAAAGATAAGTCTTCAAGGGTAAGTCTTCAAAACCAACTTTTAGGGCTTTTTCTTGATTCATTTCTATACTCTATTTGGTTGAGAATTGGGGCTCCGACCCCTACTGGTTTTGTGCTCATATTGAGCCCCTCTACAACTTTGTAGAAGGGCTCAACTTCATTTGAGGCTTCTATGATATACTTGTTTCAATACCTAGCTTTTATGCCATTATCTTGCATGCTAGTTTAGGCCTATTTCCTTTTGTTTTTAGGGGTCCGACCCATACTGGTTTTGTGCTCATTTTGAGCCCCTCTACAACATTGTAGAAGGGCTCAACTTCATTTGGCCATTGTATCCACCACTTCCTTCAAATTCCATCAAGTGTGCCCATTTTTGTATGCAACTTTTGACCTATTTATATTTGTTTTTGGGACTTCGACCCCTACTGACTTTGGTCTTATTTTGGTCCCCTTTACACATTTCATGAGGAAAATTTTGTCATTTGGTGCTTGCTTTGCATGACTCTTGTTATAGCCTCTTTTGAGCTCCATTTTTTCATGGAATTGTTAGCATGATTTTATTCTGATTTTGAGGATGTCATCTTCTGCAATTGTGCTTATTTTTAGCTCATCTTCATTGTTGTAGAAGAAATTCTGTCCATTTGGGGTTTGCATATATCACTTGTTTCAATACTCCTCTTTTGGCCACTAACTTTGCATGCTATTGTTGATCTATCTATGCTTGCATTTTGGCCATGTTTGTTACTGAAAAATGCCATATTTGGGACTGCCTTGCTACTGTTCTTGCTTCCATGATCATATTTTGCATGTATGGCATGGCTATAGGCCATTTCGGGGCTTAATTTCACACTTTCGGGATGAATGCATGCTTCGAGTGTCATTTCGAATTGTTTCGGGGCTGTTTTCCCCTTTATTTAGGTGCTGAAATTCCATTGCCATGCTTGCATATTATTCCCCATACCATTTGTATCATTTTTGCATTGCCTCGGTTTGCGTGCCAATGGGCACGCACTTCGAGGCACCTCATTCTTATCATTCCGGCAGCCTATGTGAGCGTGGCTGAGGCTATCTCATGTTGGCATAAGCCCAATTTGCATTTTCATGCTTCTACATCATTGCCTCGATTTGCGTGTCCGCGGACACGCGTTTCGAGGCAGCTTTGTTTTTATTCGACTACTCTATGTGAGTGAGCCGAGGCTCTCCCATATTGGTGTAAGCCCATCGCTGCATTCCGTATGCCTTCTCGTCTCATTTCATCATCGCCTCGATTCGGCGCTACCAGGCACGCTGCTTCGAGACACTTCGGTTTTA
This sequence comes from Camellia lanceoleosa, assembly GCA_025200525.1. Taxonomy (NCBI): domain Eukaryota; kingdom Viridiplantae; phylum Streptophyta; class Magnoliopsida; order Ericales; family Theaceae; genus Camellia; species Camellia lanceoleosa. The sequence goes on from JANUSC010000093.1 coordinate 676,425, forward strand.
TCCGATTTTTATTCTTTCATCATCGCCTCGATTTGCGCGCCTGTGGGCACGCACTTCGAGGCACTTCGGTTTTATCCAATCTTCATTCTTTCATCATCGCCTCGATTTGCGCTACCAGGCACGCTGTTTCCGGTCTTATCCGATTTTTATTCTTTCATCATCGCCTCGATTTGCGCGCCTGTGGGCACGCGTTTCGAGGCACTTCGGTCTTATTCGATTTTTATTCTTTCATCATCGCCTCGATTTGCGCGCTTGTGGGCACGCGTTTCGAGACACTTCGGTTTTATCCGATTTTTATTCTTTCATCATCGCCTCGGTTTGCGTGCCCGTGTGCACGCATTTCGAGGCACTTCGGTTTATCCGATTTGCACTTCATATCATCGCCTCGGTTTGCGTGCCCGTGTGCACGCATTTCGAGGCACTTCGGTTTTACCCGATTTACATTTCATATCATCGCCTCGATTTGCGTGCCCGTGTGCACGCTTTTCGAGGCGTCTCATTTTCATCTCATTTTCATAGCATTGAGCATGCTAGGTTGTATATTAGTTGCATTTCACGCATATCATGCATATTGCACGGGAAACGAGGCACGTTTCGTACTCCGAGTGACGGAACGGGTCTCAATTTCCAAGTCACCGACACGTCGGATTACCCATGATGGAGTTAAGTTTTGTTGTAGCATTCATCCCTATATTGAGTTGTGCAATCCGATTCCTCGGCCATCATGCATTGATATGCGTGATTGGTGGCACGAGGATCGAGGCATGCATATATTTGTGAAATACATTGCTATGCCCTTTTCCTGCTCTCTGTTACAGCAAAATCGAGGATCAACAACTTTTCGGAGTCCGGCGCGCATTTCGAGAAATACTGCAAACAGAGGTTAATCAGCATCCCAAAGGATTTCCGAGGCAAATTTCAAAGATACAACATACATTAGAAGCAAGGCACCCCCTGGCTTGCATGCCAGTTTTTACCGCTTTCCTAGTTTAATTTGTTAATCAGATATTCTTTTATTCGATCAGATATTTATTTATTCTTCACGCGAGGGCATAAATGTAATAAGGGTGTGTGAGTGTGATGTATGTCTTCCAACCCCCATTTCTTTCTCCCTTTATTTACCCGCTTTGAATGGTTAGATATAGGGCATATTTCAATTAGCATACAAGATGACAAAGATGTTTGCATCATTCATCTCATTGCATGCATCGTTTTCTGCACATCATGCAAACTGCATTGTATTTCAATTCTAAAGTTGAATACATGTTAGCTGTTGCATTCCATATACCATGTTTAGAATAGCCGAGCCTGCTATAGTTGCATTTTTGCATGTGTTGCATTAGGCATTCTGTATATTTTAGGATCATGCATGATTTCTAATCAGCTTTTGTTTTGGCTTGGAGTACTAGGTAAGTTTTATGCTTTAGCATCCTTGCATGTGTGTGAGTGACTGCCATGAAAGCATGCTTACCATGAGGCTAAATGCTTATGTGATATAACTGCCTTGAATGCCTGTGGGTGGAGGTTGAGTTATCTGAATTGGAGCAATTCATCAATTGTTTGTTAAGCCCACTAGACTGTGGCAAAATCTACATTTTAAGCCTACCTGCGGGTAGCAAACCATTTTCAAACAAACAAACATGAAATGTTTAGTTCCAATTCAGACGGCCCAGTCTATACTTGTTTGCTGCGAGCATCACATAGTAATCCTAGGCTAATAATCGGAATAAGAACACACAATGTTTTCAAAAATTGATATCATGGTTAGTAGAGGCCGGTCTTTGATCGGGCGAGAGGGGGTGCTCACGATGTGACCTTCCCTAATCGTACCCAAGTTCCCGAGCCAACTTTGGTGATGACGGACACGTGGCCTTTTGGCACCGAGTCAGGGTTTCCTAAATTTCCCATTTTAAAATATTTAGGTGGCGACTCATATCCGCAAAGCAGTCCATGTTTGGCACTTCTTTCAAAAAAATCTGTTTTCCTTCAAAACGATTTGCCAGATTTGGACTCTTTGGTTCAAGATTTGGAACCGCAACAAAAATCGAGTCCAAGCTGTAGCGAGGTCCCCCGCGGGCGTTGTTACAGTTTCTGGCGACTCCACTGGGGATTTAGAGAACTTGACTCGAACTCGTGATATCTGCTTTTGACTACGCTTGTGTGTTTCTTTGCATTGCATTTGCATTGGTGCGCCTAGGACACCGCGTTTGCCATCTGCTATTCCTGAGCGGTTTGCCGGAGGCTTGTCTTGTCAAGGCATGTCCATAAGGTCGATTTACGGCTCGCCAAGATGGGAACACAAACCCCGGTTTTACCGGCACCCTTTGACCATTCGACCTAGTGCATATTCGGATCCATAGTGACCATTCCAAACTAGGACAAAGTTGCTTACCCGCTTATAGGTTGTTTGAAGCCGTGCGCGTAGTGAAACCCTAGCTCTTGACAAAATAGGACAGGAAACCCTACCCCAACATAGGGGTGTTTTGGCTCTCACTTATCTCGCTATGTGCTTGTTAGAGTGTGCCTCTACAGGAATGCATGTATCAAGATGAGTTTGGGCATCAGTTCAGGCATCGCTTTTTGAATTTGGGAATCAGTTCGGGCATTATCCAAAGATTTGGGAATCATTGTCCGCGGATATCGATTCATTTATCGTAATGTTGATACAGAATATTGACCAAGATTTATGACAAGTATAGCCACTTACCAACCGTGTGTTGTTGGATACCGATCGTGTGGTGTATTCAATTTAAGCCGTTATGCTGCCCGTTTTATTTCTGTTTATTTTTTGCTTTATCCCTTTATATAACTTTTTGCTAGGACAGTTTGTAGCTCAATGGCTTCCGAACCCGTCGATACCCCCTGCAACTGACACGAGGTCGCCGACTTACTCGATCCGAGGATCTAGTTGACGACATCCCAGGTTCCATTCACTACCCCCTGTTATCAGAAGGAGGCCGAGAAGGCACAGTATATCAGAGCACAGATCACCAGAACAGCCGTCTACTATAGTGTCAGATAGTCGGGTTGAGCTTCCTGTTTCTGCTATAGAGGCACACTTGCCAGTTTTTCAGATGGAACAACAGAACCCAACAATAGAGGCGATGATGCGCCAGATGGCTGAAAGCATAAAGCAAATGCAAGATGATGCTATCCGCCAGGCGGAATTTTCTGCATAACAAAGCCATTATGGCCCAACAACCGAGTTGATCACCAGACTACAACAGAAGAACGCAGCGTCTGCTTCAAATCAGGCTCCTCCGCCACCAGGGGCCCCATTGCCCGAACAAACATCTATCAAGCGTAATCCTCCCCAAATCCCCAAAATGCCCTCCAACTGCCAATACCCAAGCTACCCTCCCAAATCCACAAATGCTACCAACCCACAAAACACCCAAGAGGACACAGTCATCCAATCGGCCGCTCCGCCCCGCTTCTACCACAACCGTCCCAAAAACATTACCCCTAACCACCCGGACTTCCATTTGAGTTCGAGGTAGACCAGACAATCAAATTGAGCAAGTTGGAGAAGCTCTTTAAGAAGTCTCAAGGGGTGAAGGCCATCCCAGATATTGAAGACGGCTATACTGATGTGGCCGTGACTCTGCCGGACAGATTTAAAATGCCCCAGATCGATCGCTTTGATGGGTCTGAGGATCCTATGGTCCACCTCCGGCTATTCTCGGACATCTTAAGACCAATGGGCCTAACCCGACCGCAAAAGCTTTCTTTGTTCGGTCGAACCCTGTCGGGTGTGGCATCCACTTGGTACTCAAAGCTCGATGATGATGTGAAAACAAACTGGGATGAGATGGCCGAGGCCTTCGTGGCACAATATTCATACAACACGCAGATCGAGATCACCACTCGGGATCTCGAGACAACGAGGCAGGAGCCCAAAGAATCTTTTTCTGACTTTGTAACCCGGTGGAGGGCGAAGGCATCGATGATGACCTTAAGGCCAACAGATAGAGATCAGATCCGGATGATTGTGCGCAATCTCCAGCCGGCGTTAATGAAGAAGATGATTGTAGTCCCCTTTCCCACTTTCGCAGATTTACATGATATGGGGATGCAAATAGAGGATGCGATGAAACAGGGTCTGTTTGACCAAGATCGGGATCAACCCCGGAGAACATTTAACCGGAATACCAATGCAGTCGAGTGGCTCTCCCAATACAAGAACTTCAGAGGTCGGAATGGTCACCACCAATCCCCCTTCCCAATCAAGGTCCGCAGCGGCCACATCTTTTTCTGATGCCTCTGGGAGCAGTAATCAAGCCCCAAGATACCAACCCAGGGGTCAACGGACCTTCTCCCACTCTATATGCCTTTGTCTAAAGTCCTCGGTTCTAGTCGAAGGGCACCAAACCCTTGGAACCGAGGCCTCTACCGAATCCACTCCCTTCCCATAACCCACCAAATATTGCCAATACCACCAAAGAAGATGGTCATGACACCGACCAATGTTACAGTCAAGGCCATGAGATTCAGACCTCATTGACAAGAACATCATTCTACCTCCTCAAGGACCCAACGTCACAAACAACCCACTCCCCAAACACAACCAAGATCCATCAAAAGAGTCAACCTTATCCGACTGGGCGATTCACGATCCCAAGATCTACATAACTCCCTCCCACCTACCCAAGCCGTGAGGTGGTCCTTCCCGACAAAGACGACTTCAGGTGTTGGACACCTCCCCAACCTAACTCGAGCCAAAGGTGGTGACCACCGAGAATGGAACGGGGCAGGCTTCTGAGGAGAGCAGAACTGATGAATCTGGGTTGGAGCTATCTGAGAATTTAGCTGGCAGAGCTTATGATCCGAGTGGATATATCTTGTCAATGAGCCGCCTAAGCCGAGTATGGGGTTGCTTAAGAGGCCGAGTTGTGTATGATCCGGGGACAAGCTTGAATCACGGGGATGATTTGATCATGTGGAAGAGGACTTCGCCAACCTTCAATTCTACGAGCAGAATCGGGATGCATCGATTAACCGTTCAAAATGAGGAGTCGCCAGGTCGCCGGGTGGTTAGATGATCACCGATATTGTACCATTTGTGGCCTAAGGGCCGAGGATCGACATTACATTGCCGGAGAGCGCCGCAGACGAAGAATTTCGCCAAGAACGAAACATTTTGAGAACCGCACAGTTGTTGCTGGAGGAACAAGAAAAGAGATGGGACTCTGAGAGAGCCCGAAAAGCAAAGAACCATGAGGAAGCTGAGAGTGTCATGCACGAAGACCTAACATGCCGTGAGCATGAGGAATGAAATTATCGAGAGCATGCAAGCCGTAACCGGACAGATGCCTGCTAGACGCTAATGGAATGTGGTGGGAAGATGACGACTTGTATCTTGCCTACACAGACGAAGACTGGGCAAGTGGCCAACCGGACAGTACCTGGTACCTCGAGGAGGTAGACCATATGACTAGAAGTGGGCGGTATTTCAAGCCCCCACACCTTGATCAACCCGAGGCATCAGGGAAAGATAAGGAGGCAGAGAAACAGAAAGAGAAGCAAGTGGAAGAAGAGGCTGTACTGAAGCAGCTAAAGAAAATACAAGCAGACATCTCCATTTGGGGACTGCTTATGGCTTCGAGGGTGCACCGGCAGGCTGTCTTATCTGCCATGGACAGAGCTAAACTTTCCATTGAAACTACGCCAGAACAACTAGTTGGGTTGGTCTTCCCGGGAGGAGGTTCCCCGGCATTGACCTTTTCGACAAGGAATTGCCACCGAGGGCGTGGACCATAATGCACCTCTCTACATCTCTCAGAGAATGCAGGACAAATGGATTCCGGTGGTGCTTGTTGACACCGGTCCGCTTATCAATGTTTGTCCGCCGTAACGGCCTATGCAATTGGGTTAAAGTCATGGACTTCACACCGACTACTCAAGTAATCGAGCGTATGATAATACAAGCGAGGATGTCCTGGGACAAGAAAATCCAAACCAAGATTGGGCCCGGCAACACGAAGTAGATTTTCATGTCCGGAGGTCCCCGATCTTTTAACATGCTTTTTGGGGCGACCACTGTTGCATCAGTGAAGGCCGCCTCATCTACTCTACATCAAATGGTGAAATACCCTTTGGAAAGGAGTAGCCATTGTTTTGGGAACTCATCAATCCATCCCTCCGGAGGTATCTACGCCACCCGGAGATTGAACACGGCATGGAGGATATGTTTATATCGATTTACTTTGGCCGAGGCCCGAGTGGTGCAAAACATAATGGCTGGAATGAGGGTTTGTATGTCGACTCAAGCCGTCTACCTCATGAACAAGCTACAAGATATCCCCGATAGGATTGGGAAGAAGCGCCGGAAAGGTGTCGCAATATGGTCAAGTGCCACATAATCCACATACCTTTGGATTAGGTTATCTCGCCTAATAAAGAAGATCGGACGAGGAAGGAAAGGAAATGGTCGGGCAGGCAAGCGGCAGTGGGAAGCCTTTTGATCTAATGCATAGGCCCATCTGGGTACTCAATGGACGCTTCGTCGAGGGGAAGATTTTCCATTTTGCGCTTCCCGTAACCATGGTTGAACGCAGAGGGAAGCGTGCCAGTGTTTCAAATCTTTTCGACTTGCAACTATCCGGATGACGTTGTCAAGAGCGCATGCACTCCAACAACCGAGATCGAGCGGAATAAGGCGGTGAGTCCCGATGGCACCGAATTGGAAATGGGGTAGCATCGCATGTCTCCTCTTGATCCTCCGACGACCAGATTGCTTGGGGAATAACGTCGCGGTTTCCGTGATTGGAGATGAAACGGCCGCGAGCCAACCAAACAGCCCATCTTGGACGATCGATCGCACCTCGCCACTTGGCAAGACGAGGAGGATTCTTATCCAGCAGCCTCGGTCAGTAGTGAGCCGAATCGATTCCACCGAAGTCTTGTGAGTCTAATCGTTCCACCGACCGAGTCTCGAGTCCTGCACTCGGGATGTTAACCCGGATGCCAGAGTCTTGTCCAGGTCGTCTTTTTCCTTTTCATTTGTGTCTGTTGTAACCCATGAATCAGACGATTTGGATGAACTTAATGGGAATGAGGTGAATGTGGTTTTCGGGTACTTTTTTGTGCCCCTAATTTATTGTTTAAATCAGGACTTTCAAAATTTTGATCAAAACGACGAGGACGAAGTTCCTCCGGTTTTGCAACGACTAATTGAGCAAGAGCAAGAGAGGTTTGTTAAACCCTTAACGGATGAAATCATTTCTGTGAATATTGGTACTGAGGAGGACCCGCGGCTGGTCCAGATCGGGTCCACGTTGTCTTCGGAGGAACGCGAGCGCTTAGTCGCTTTATTAAAAGATTTCAAAGATGTTTTCGCGTGGTCCTACGAAGACATGCCTGGAATCGATCCTGAGATTGTACAGCATCGGATCCCCCTTGACCCCGAGGCCCGACCTATCAAGCAGAAGCTCAGAAGGATCCGCCCGGATTGGGCTCTCAAGATCAAAGAAGAGGTCACTACAAATTGACGCAGCTTCTGCTAGTATCGAATATCCCACTTGGTTGGCCAACATAGTGCCGATCAAGAAAGATGGCAAGATCCGGCAAAGGAGACTTCGTGGATTTAAACAGAGCCATCCAAGGACGATTTTCCTTGACACACTTTGATGAGCTAGAGGACTTTACAAACAGGCATGCATCGCCTCGCTCATGGATGGCTTCTCGGGCTATAACAGATTGTGATGGCACCAGAGACGAGAAAAGATCGCATTCACCACCCCTGGGGAACATATCGCTATCGGTAATGCCGCTTTGGGTTGAAAAACGCCGCTACTTATCAACGGGCCGCGACCACAATACTACATGATATGATCCACAAAGAGGTTGAGGTGTACGTGATCTACATGATTGTCAAGTCCAAAGAAAGAGAGGGCCACTACACCGCCTTTGCAAGTTTTTCCAAAGGATCGTGGAATTCAAAGGCGGTTAAACCTCGTAAATGTACGCTTGGTGTTACAAATGGAAAAATGTCGGGTTTCGATTATACAAAGGCATCGAGGTCGAATTCTTCCAAAATCAAGGCCATCTTAGAAATGCCACCACCAAAGACCGAAAAAGAGGTGTGAGGCTTTCGGGTAAAGTGCAATTCATAAGACGGTTTATTTCAAAACTAACCTTGACTTGTGAACCACTTTTTGGTCTTCAAGAAAGGCAAGAAATTCCAATGGGACGGCTGCCAAGTCGCATTTGAACAGATTAAAGAATATCTACGTAACCCACCCGCTTTATCGCCACCGTAATCGTGGAAACCGTTGATTTTGTACTGCAAGGATCGAGACCACGATGGGCTGCATGCTTGCACAAGAATCAGAAGATAGGGTGGAGAAAGCCATCAATTATTTGAGCAAGAAAATGCTAGAGTATGAAACCCGATACGCCGCTGGAAAAGGCTTGCTTAGCTCTGGTATGGGCTACCAGGAAGTTGCGGCACTACTTGTTAGCTCACTCGTAATGTTGGTTTCACGACTTGATCCCATCAAATATCTTTTTCGAGAAACCAGCCACGGGTAGGCTAGCTCGTTGGTTGTCTTTGTTTCCGAATTTGATCTTACATATGTGACGCGAAGTCAAGAAGGGCGAGCAAAGAGCGTAGTTCCTGCCGACCATCCGTTGAGGGGATGAAGCAGCTGAGTACCTATTCTGATGAAGCAATTTCGATATCGACGAGGAAAGTTGGACAATGTACTTTGACAGAGCGTCAAATCAACATGGGTATGGGATAGGAGTGTTCCGATAGCACCGACAATTCCTCAGATCCTCTAGCCTTCAAACTCCGCTTCAAAGTCTCAAATAACGGGCGATACGGTTGCATTGCCGGTATGGAAGCAAACCGAATTAGGGCAAGACGGCCGACGCCATCGGAGATTCGAATCTTGTTGTGTCTCAAGCTAAAGGAGACTGGAAAGTAAAAGAAGAAAATATGATGATGTATCACCAAACCTTGGATTTGCTGATTCCTCGGTTTGAAAAGTTAAGTTTTACTCATCTACTAAGAGAGAACAACAAGTTCGCAGACGCTTTAGCAACTCTATCATCCATGATAGACATCCCACGGAGTCCGAATGCGCCCAATCATTATTGACCGTAAATTCGACCGCCTATGAGTCGATTGCGCCATAGATGAAGTTCGACGAACACCCTCGTATTACGACATCCGGAATTTCTTGGAAATGTAAACATACCCACCAGGTGTGAATGCCAAAGACACGAGGGCAATCGAAGAATGTCACCCAGCCATCATCTCGGGGTAAATCAGATAGAAGAGGTCATCCGGGAATGCATAAACCGTGTTGATGTCAAGAGTCCAGACGTCTGATGGAAGCCATCCACGGGGGTGAATGCGGTGCACATATGAATGGGGTGATGTTGGCGCGGAAGATCCTTAGACAAGGTTATTATTGATCCACCATGGAGGAGGATTGTATCGGTTTTGTTCGGCGATGCCACAAGTGCCAGATTCATGCAAATCGCATGAACATCCCGCCGTCGAAGCTGTACAACATGACTTCGCCGTGGCCTTTTTCAGTCTGGGGAATTGATGTGATCGGAGCCGTCACGCCGAAAGGGTCAAATGGGCATGAGTTCATCCTCGTAGCGATAGATTACTTCACAAAGTGGGTTGAGGCCCAAACTTATGCAAAGGTTGAAAGCTTCACATCGCTAGAAAATTCATCGAAACAACATCATCTCGCCGCCACGAGTCCCGAATGAAATAGTTTCAGACAATGGTTCCCACTTCAAGAAGGAGGTGATTGACTTGTTGGAGAAATACAATGTGGCTTTTCATAAGTCATCTACTTACCGGCCGCAAACCAACGGAGCAGTTGAGGCCGCCAACAAGAATATCAAGCGATATTACGTAAGATGGTGGAAACCTCAGGATCGCCGATAAGTTGCCGCTTTGCTATGGGGCTACAGGACTTCGATCAGAACTTCTACTGGGGCGACTCCGTACTCATTAGTCTATGGGATGGAGGCCGTTCTACCAATTGAGATTGAGGTCCCGTCATTGCGAGTATTGGCCGAATGCCAGATAGCCGAAGCGGATTGGCAGCAAAGTAGATTTGAAGAACTCATGCTCTTTGATGAAAGGAGATTGAAAGCACTGTACCACGTTCAGGGTTATCAACGCAGAATCGCCTGCTTTCAACAAGAAGGTTAAGTCCAGAACTTGAAAGAAGGAGATTTGGTACTCAAAGACAACCGAGCTCCCATCCACGACCAAGGGGCAAGTTCGCACTCCAATTGGACCGGTCCCTACATCATCAAGTCAATCCGTCAGTGGAGCTGTGGTTCGATGGATCTAGATGGCTTGGAGTTTTCCCAACCGATCAATATGGACAAGTTGAAGAAATACTACCCTTGAGAGGCTCGCTAGGCCGAAACCCGAAAGGGCGACCTAGGCAAAACTCGAGCATAGAAAATTTGAAATTATAAAACCGAGCTCGAAGGTTGAAAACCCGCAAAGGCGGCCTTGGCAAAAGTTAGAGCTAAAAGGAGAGCAAAAACACTCGAGCGAACCCGAGCCCGAACTACGAAGACTTGATTCCCATCTTTGGGATACGAGGCGCCTTCATCTTGAAGTTCACCATAATCTTTTCCCCGATCAACTTTGTCCATTTTGATCATCTCACCATCTTTATTCATCAAGATCTATTGTGATCTCCTGACAAGGTTATGTAAACTAGGGCAACTTTCCGCTATTGAATGGTCGAGGCCCTTTTTTCAGACTAGGGGCAACTTTTCAGTTGCTAGGATTCGGGGTTGTGCATCTCAGTGACAGATCTCAGGCGTGTCCAGTTCTGATCCATATCGAAAATAGTTTTGAAAAGTTTTCATAAAAGTTGACTTTGTTCAAATTAATCTGTTCGCAACTAAGACCATTTTTGGACCAAAAGCGGAGGATTTTCAAGATTCACAACCTTCAATTTCATTAATTTCAAAACAGAGTTCTTTTGCTCTTGCATACAATTGAAGTTGCTTTTTATTACACTCACGCTAGAAAACTTGAAAGTACTAATAAAGCAATAAATCTGGGGCATAGTCAAGACGGGTGTCCCTGCGCCCCTTTCCAGAGCTGTTTGAAGTCTCTGATGCCAACCTAAGCCCATCTTGTGCTTCGTTGAGCCAATCCCAAAGACTCGCCGATAAAGTGCAATCAAGACAGGGCCAGAGCTCTCGTCCTCCAAGTCAGAATGGCTGGGCAAGATGTGCACCTGATCGAATGTAGCCGATACTCGATCCTCCGGAGGGCAATTTCGTGCATCGGAATGTCAAGGCCTCCATTTCTATCGCTTTTGGTACGCCCCATCATCCGTGATCGTCTGTTCAAATACATTTAGCCTTGTTTTTTTATCGAGTTTTTGTTTTGATTATCGAGTTGTAATTTTGTCGAGCAGTCGCATTTTGTGTTTTGAGTTGTTACCCTTCGGTTACACAATTTTGTTAAGTCTTGTTTATTGAGTCGTTAACATTGTTGTACTTTGTTTATCGAGTTGTAAACTTGCTAAGATTCTCGTTATCTCTTAGTGAGACGATTTGTTTTTATTTGTTGCGCCGGTTCACTACCCGACCGTAAATACATAAGGCACATTTCCATTCAATTCCATTTTATGCAAAATGATGCGATGCGATGCTAAGAATTTCAAATACAACATCTTTTCAAAAGCTGTTTCATTCCATCATATTTTACAACGAAATAAGGGTACAAGTTTTACAGAAAATAAAACTGCCTAACAATGTGCAAAGTGCTACAAACTACTAGCTAAAAAAAGTAGAATAAAGCAGAAATAACATCGTTGTCCTCGAACGGAATGGGAGGCCCTCTCATCCTCTTCTCATGGATAATCTCTGCATCTCCATCACCATCTGGACCGGAGCTGCCATCCTCCGGACCATCCTCGCCCACATCTCCCCTCCCGGAGCCAAGACCAGGGCCTCCCTCTCCAGGAGATGCCTCTGACACATGATCTGCGATCTCCTCCTCGTCATCCTCGACGATGGGTGCCTCAAGGCTCATGAGACGACCTGCTCTCGAACTCCTCGAGAAGGCCTAGATGGCCCAAATGCCTCGAGAAGGCTCGATGGCCCAAGACTCGACCTCTCCGAGAAGGCCCGTGGCCCACCTCGCCGAAGCATATATCGGAGGCATCTGAAAATGCAAGGTGCAAAGGCATTAGTTCAAACAATAAAAGCAGTGCAAATGCGTAATGTGAATAGGTGTGTGTCGATGTGCTCTAATACGCCAGAAGGTTCAAAACCGAGTATCATCGAAACATGCTAGTACAGGAAAATGAACAAGACTTCCACACCCACGATGCTCATCTGCGTCTCCCTCCGTAAGATCATGCCCTCGAATGTGGCCAGCATCCCGAGCAGCTCGTCTGTATACTCAACAGGAGGCTACGAATACAAATGCAAAACTATCAGTAAAGGAATCATTGTCTAAATATCTGACCGATAAATCAAAGCTGAGAAACATACCGGGGGCGAGTCAGGGTCTCTAACATATCTGTGATCAGGCAGAGGAGGCTCTAGCGGAATCTGGTAAGGCGTCCCAAATCGCCAGTCATTAACTCGGTCGGCATGTCCGCCACCCCGATGATCAAGAGTCGAGGGATCGGAGGGATCGAATCGCCCCACCTCTCGATGTTCCATTCGCTAGAAGAAGGGATATTCAGAGCATGGACGCGACTCAAGATGGTGCGCCAAGGGCTCCGTCGGAGCCCGCATTTCGCCAAGGGGCCATCGATATATACGGCGGTAGGTGGCGAGTTCCATCAAGAAGATGCAATAAAGCATCACTGCCCTGCATATACTGCTCGACCTCCTCAGAGGATAATCTATCCGCAGTCCGCATGGTGTCTGGAGGCACGGCAGGAGGCTCCTGAGAATCGCCCCATATTCGACGCCAAAGCGTTCCTCAGAACCAAACCTCGCCGACCGTCCTCGAGCAGGAATCTGTACTGACAACAACTCGACGCTCCAGGATACAGAGTCTCGAGCTCGTCGCCGAAGACTGCCCAAGGCTGCCAGGTGATCTGTGGATAACCAGTGTACAAATCAGTCAGAAATCAGATATACAGGGCAGATCAAAGATGAAAATAAAAGGAACTGAGAGTTCAAGCAATACCTCGCTGCCGAACAAGATCAAAGTATCGCCGCAGAGAGAGTCTCTCGAGGCCTCGCCAGATGCTCGCCCTCAAACATCAATGAAAATGGAGTCATAGGAGGTCCCACCACCTCCATCTCCGGAGCCAATGTGGGGAAGTACACATACACCCACAGCTGAGAAAGGCAATGCAGAGTATGAGTACAAAGTGCTAAAGGCAGAATACAGAATGCAAAGTGCGCCGTGTGTGTGCAGTGAACAAGTAATGAGGAGCAAAATGTAAATCAAGAGGACTAATGTACCTCGTGCTCTCCAGTAGCCACCGAGTAAGTCCCCTCGTGTGCGAGAGACCGCGCTCATATAACAGTACAGGGTAGCCAGGCCAGCGCCGCCCCAATCATACTGACCAACCTGTGATAAGTCCACTAGAGCGCTCAGTAAGTACAACCCTACCATGTTCCCTCTATCGGCGAACAAGGTGGTGCCGAGGAGGTACATGAGGAAACCGCGGGCATACTGCTCCGCCTCCTCAGGAGTCTCAGGCTCCATCTGGGTCACGGAAATGGGCAAAGAAACCAGAGTATCGGACTCTCCCGAACCTCTCTTTACAAAGCGGTGTGTCCTCAATAAGTGCATCCAGCAATTCTCCCATCGCCCATATCCTCGCTATAAGGAATGGATACACCGCCATGTCTAGGCCTGATCATAGCAAAGTCCAATGGGTCATGGTCATATCCCCGGGCGTAAAATGGAAGGAATTGGTGGTGTCCCACCATCTCCGCCAAGCAGCAAAGTAAAGTCCCGCTAATGAGGCAATGAGATAATCCTTCGCAGAATGGCCCAAAACCCGCAAAGTCCACCAATCCTGACAGCCTGAAGCTCGAAATACCACTCCTCGCATGACGGAGTCAGATCCTCGACTGCGGCGAGAGTGAACTCAAGATTTCGAATAAACGCATAAATCAGCGAATGAAGTGAAAATGAGCTGTGTGCAAGTAAAGTGAAAATGGGCTGCGTGTTCAGTAAGTTTGGCATTTGGGCTGCGTGTTCAAAGTTTCAGAAAATCAGTGGGCTGTGTGTTCGCTTCAAGTTTGGGACTGTGTGTTCTACTTCAAATCAGTGGGCTGTGTGTTCGCTTCAAGTTTGGGACTGTGTGTTCTACTTCAAATCAGTGGGCTGTGTGTTCGCTTCAAGTTTGGGACTGTGTGTTCTACTCAACATCAGTGGGCTGTGTGTTCGCTTCAAATTGGGACTGTGTGTTCTACTCAACATCAGTGGGCTGTGTGTTCGCTTCAAGTTTGGGACTGTGTGTTCTACTCAACATCAGTGGGCTGTGTGTTCGCTTCAAATTGGGATCAGGTGTTCTACTCAACATCAAATGTGTTCGCTTCAAATTGGGACTGTGTGTTCTACTCAACATCAGTGGGCTGTGTGTTCGCTTCAAATTGGGACTGTGTGTTCTACTCAACATCAGTGGGCTGTGTGTTCGCTTCAAATTGGGACTGTGTGTTCTACTCAACATCAGTGGGCTGTGTGTTCGCTTCAAATTGCGATCAGGTGTTCTACTCAACATCAAGGGCATGTGTTCGCTTCAAATTGGGATCGTGTGTTCTACTCAACGTCAAGTGTGTGTTCGCCCAACTGGCCGTGTGTTCGGTGCTTCAAGTTTAGGGTCATGTGTTCTACTTTTTAATCAAGGTCGTATGCTCGCTTCAAGCTGGGCCGTGTTCGAGAATCTGAGTTTTGGAGATCGGTGTTCTACTCTTGGTCAAGATGCGTGTCGTGTGCTCATTTTCAACTTCGGCCGTGTCTTCAGTGAATCAATGTTGAGCTGTGTTCAATTTCTAACTAATGTGCACTTGGCGCTCACAATTATTCAATGTGCCAAGTGTTCATGAAATTCGAGTGGCTAAGTCACATGCTCAAAATACAAGTACTGTGTCGTAAGCTAAACTGTGTGTCTAAGCATGGCAAAAGTACAGAATGCACGAAAGACGCGGATAATAAAATACCTCTCATCATAGGAGAGGTGCTGCTCGCTCTCGTGAAGAGAAGATCCCGGTGCTCGATCGTTAAAATCGTGAAATGACGGAAAGTGGCTCATGAAGCCTATGAACCACGGAGCATATCGACGGAAAGAAAGGGCGACTCGGGGAATACCATAAAGTCAAAATCATCTCCTAAGACCGGAAAACCTCCGTCGAGGGAAATGACCGCCATTGCGAGAAATCTGCAAAGAGGAGCAAAATGAGCAAATGGGCCAAAATTGGAAAAAGTCAACAAAAGTCAACTCTCGGGAAATAAAAAGTCAACAAAAGTCAACCCCCGGGAAAATTTTCCAAATATTGAAACAAAATTACCTCAAGTGGTGAAAATGAGAAGAGAAGCCCCAAAGTCGAAATTTAGTCGCTTCAAAGTGCTTAAATCTGAAAGATTTCGCAAAAACAACTTGCGTGGGAGGCCGAGGGACGCGTATAAAATACAGATCTGAAGGAGAAAATGGTCTGGGGAGCAAGAGGAAGAAGTTTTGCAACTTTGGGTGTGATTTCGGGTGGAATGGAGGTGTGTATATATAGAAACATGAAAAATGACCATTTTGCCCTCGCTGGGCAAAGGGCCTACCGACCACCTAACTCCGGCCCCCTCCTTTTTCCCCCCTGGCCGATGGCCTCTCCTAGGGCAATGGGCTGGCCGACCATCTTCCCCTCTCCCTCCCCTACCTCTCTGCAAATTTTGAGGAAAATTGGAGCTCCCGGGACCCGAAAAAGTTGAAGAAAAGTACACTTTCTGGCGCCAATTGTTCAATAAACTTTAACCGCAATTTCGATATGTGTCTCGTCATTATTCATCAAGATCAGAGTGTATCCTTTCTAAACATGTTGTGACCTCTCCGGGAGGTGAATCAGAGGCCGCGATCGTGTTGCCGTCGCCAAAATGCGCGTTTTCCCGCTCGTCATTTCATGTCAAATGGGCATCCTGATTTGTGCTCGCTTTTACGTTATTTGGCTCATAAATTGCATTCTCACGAATGATTTGCATTGTCATGCATGATTTCTTGTACAATACTTCTATGCTTGACGTGCGTTGTCGCCAAGATTATCTCTCGTTGTGTTGCATTCGTTCACTGACACTGCGTGTGTCGAACCTTTGGAATCATAGGAATCACATTGAATATATGTTGTTGGCATATTGTTCTTCTTGCATTTCTCTGTTTTGCAGGCACGATATTGTATGTACGGTTCATTTGAGGTCGGTGCGACTGCATTTAATCGCGCAGTATCGTATCTTCTCCGGTGAGACGCGACGAGAATTGAATGATTCTCCATATTCCTAATCGCATGAAATGTAGTTGTTTGCTTTGCATTCTTGCTTAAAACTGTTGCATCTATTTGTCAATACCGCCTATTACAGCTTTGTCAGATTTGCATGATCATCCGCCCGCCTATCATTTTGCATTTTGCCCCCGCCATGGGCACATATCTCTGTCTATCTCAGATGTTTGTCTAAGTCTTCCTTGTAAAAATGGGTCGCCTCTCGGCTTTGACATTCACTCCCGCCACTTCTTGACTTCCGAAGTTCTCACAAAGAGGGGCAATCAGAGACACCCCATTTTTGACCGAAGACCTTGCTCGACGTCACCGGTTGAGCACTGGTGATGTTGCATATCAGGCTTGTTCAAGTCCCAGAGTCACGGCCAAGGCGTCGCCTCCTGACTTCCAACCATCTTCTACCTTGTCTCGGTTGCCATAACCAGTTCGGTTTTCTGCTTTCTTTTCCCGAGGGAAGGAGTGATCCCAGAGATTATCTCCCGGTGGCCGTGAGCTACTTTTTCGTGGGTCAGAGGCCATTTTGCCCATTTCGGAGCTGCTCGGGGTCAAGTTAGGCTATGTGCTCGGCTCGACCGCCCAACCATCTCCGACTTCTCCAGCTTTTGGCGGAGACCTTCGCTTTTAATGTTCCAAGGAACACTGGGCCCCGATGCCCGCTTGGTCAGATGCCACTTTCGGTGCTCATAGCGGCTTTCGGGACCCCAAATTGAGCGGTTTTGGTCCCGAGCATTCATTTTCAGATCCGCTTTCTCCGGTTTCTAGCAGAACCTCTGCTTTATCATTTCAAGGAACCCTGGGCCCCGATGCCCACTTCGCGGGTCAGATGCCACTTCCGGTGCTCAGAATCGGTTTTCGGACCCCAAACCGCCTGATTTTGGTCCCGGTATTCATTTTGCATCGGTTTTCCGATTTTTGGCAGGACCTCTGTTTTGTCATTCCGAGGGACACTGGGTCGCAGATACCCACTTCGGCCGAATACCACTTCCGCACTGCAATTTCATTTTCGATCCCGATTTGCTCGGTTTTGGCCCCGAACGCTCATTTCTTATTAGTTTTTGTTCAAACTTGGCAGTGTACCTCTGCTTCAACATCAGAAGATCACTGGGGGGAGGCCAATTATCCCAGATGACTGGCCAGCCTCCTCCGAGCCCGCTTTTGCTCACTTCCTGCCAATGTTGAACACCCTAGGGTATTTTCTTCCAACCAAAGCTACATATCTGTGATGAGGGCATCTAGGAGGACCCTAAGGGTTGGTGGTCGGCCAGAAATTCAGTGGTTTCATTTTTGGGCCTCCTTCAAGCTCTATGTTGTGGCTCCTGCCTGCTGTTGCCAATTTCCGACCTTGGAACCTTGTTCTACACATCTTGGAGGACACAAAAGTTGGTGGTCGGCCAAAGAATTGTTGGTTTCATTTTGGGCCTCTCCTTCAAACTCTATGTTGTGACTTCGCTGCCAGATTCCCACCTGACCTTATTCTACACACTTGGGAGGACACTTTGGCATTATGGTCGGCCGTAAAATCCTCACTTTTTTTGGTGGTGGCCGGCCATGGTGGGTGGTCGTCGACCAGGGGGTGGCCGGCGCCACCTCCCACAAATTTACTGCCGGCCATTCTGCTTTTCCAAATTGTCTCAAATGTCCTGATATCTTCCAAAGATATCCCGGGGCATCCGGGGGATATTTCGGGAGGGAAAGATTGGGTGCTTTCCCTCCCCTTTTACACCCCATTTCTTGCCTATTTGAAGGGCCCTCCCTCTCCTTCTTCAAGGTTGGAAAATTTGTCTTCAAGAAGACTTCTCCAAATTCCTCCATTTTCATAGCTCAAAACCTCAAAAAGCTTCTAAGTCCCTAGGCCTTCTCTTCATCAACACCTAGCCTCACCTTCCCTACTACCATTCCAGCAGCTAGGAAGTGAATTTCAGAGGTTGAGAAGCTACAAATCAGAGCCAAGAATCAAAGAAAGACAAGTCTTCAAGGGTAAGTCTTCAAAACCAACTTTTAGGGCTTTTTCTTGATTCATTTCTATACTCTATTTGGTTGAGAATTGGGGCTCCGACACCTACTGGTTTTGTACTCATATTGAGCCCCTCTACAACTTTGTAGAAGGGCTCAACTTCATTTGAGGCTTCTATGATATACTTGTTTCAATACCTAGCTTTTATGCCATTATCTTGCATGCTAGTTTAGGCCTATTTCCTTTTGTTTTTAGGGGTCCGACCCCTACTGGTTTTGTGCTCATTTTGAGCCCCTCTACAACATTGTAGAAGGGCTCAACTTAATTTGGCCATTGTATCCACCACTTCCTTCAAATTCCATCAAGTGTGCCCATTTTTGTATGCAACTTTTGACCTATTTCTATTTGTTTTTGGGACTTCGACCCCTACTGACTTTGGTCTTATTTTGGTCCCCTTTACACATTTCATGAGGAAAATTTTGTCATTTGGTGCTTGCTTTGCATGACTCTTGTTATAGCCTCTTTTGAGCTCCATTTTTTCATGGAATTGTTAGCATGATTTTATTCTGATTTTGAGGATGTCATCTTCTGCAATTGTGCTTATTTTTAGCTCATCTTCATTGTTGTAGAAGAAATTCTGTCCATTTGGGGTTTGCATATATCACTTGTTTCAATACTCCTCTTTTGGTCTCTAACTTTGCATGCTATTGTTGATCTATCTATGCATGCATTTTGGCCATGTTTGTTACTGAAAATGCCATATTTGGGACTGCCTTGCTACTGTTCTTGCTTCCATGATCATATTTTGCATGTATGGCATGGCTATAGGCCATTTCGGGCTTAATTTCACACTTTCGGATGAATGCATGCTTCGGTGTCATTTCAATTGTTTCGGGCTGTTTTCCCTTTATTTAGGTGCTGAAATTCCATTGCCATGCTTGCATATTATTCCCCATACCATTTGTATCATTTTTGCATTGCCTTGGTTATGCGTGCCAATGGGCACGCACTTCGAGGCACCTCATTCTTATCATTCCTAGCCTATGTGAGCGTGGCTGAGGCTATCTCATGTTGGCATAAGCCCAATTTTCATTTTCATGCTTCTACATCATTGCCTCGATTGCGTGTCCGCGAACACGCTGCTTTCGAGGCACTTTTGTTTTATCCGACGGCCCTATGTGAAAGTGAGCTGAGGCTCTCCCATATTGGTGTAAGCCGATCGTTGTATTCCGTATGCCTTCTCGTCTCATTTCATCATCGCCTCGTTTTGCGTGCCAGTGGGCACATGTTTCGAGACACTTCGGTTTTATCCGATTTTTATTCTTTCATCATCGCCGATTTGCGCGCTACCAGGCACGCGTTCGAGGCACTTCGTTTTATCCAATTTTCATTCTTTCATCATCGCCTCGATTTGCGCTACCAGGCACGCGCTTCGAGGCACTTTGGTCTTATCCGATTTTCATTCTTTCATCATCGCCTCGATTTGGCGCTACCAGGCACGCTGCTTGAGGCACTTCGGTCTTATCCGATTTTCATTCTTTCATCATCGCCGATTTGCGCGCTACCAGGCACGCGTTTCGAGACACTTCGGTTTTATCCGATTTTATTCTTTCATCATCGCCGCTTATGCGTGTGCACGATTTCGAGGCACTTCGGTTTATCCGATTTGCACTTCATATCATCGCTTGGTTTTGCGTGCAGTGTGCACGCATTTCGAGGCACTTCGCTTTACCCGATTTGCATTTCATATCATCGCCGATTTGCGTGCGTGCACGCTTTCGGCGTCTCATTTTCATCTCATTTTCATAGCATTGAGCATGCTAGGTTGTATATTAGTTGCATTTCACGCATATCATGCATATTGCACGGGAAACGAGGCACGTTTCGTACTCCGAGTGACGGAACGGGTCTCAATTTCCAAGTCACCGACACTTCGGATTACCCATGATGGAGTTAAGTTTTGTTGTAGCATTCATCCCTATATTGAGTTGTGCAATCCGATTCCTCGGCCATCATGCATTGATATGCGTGATTGGTGGCACGAGGATCGAGGCATGCATATATTTGTGAAATACATTGCTATGCCCTTTTCCTGCTCTCTGTTACAGCAAAATCGAGGATCAACAACTTTTCGGAGTCCGGCGCGCATTTCGAGAAATACTGCAAACAGAGGTTAATCAGGGCATCCCAGTGGATTTCCGCCCGAGGCAGCCCAGCATACAACATACATTAGAAGCAAGGCACCCCCTGGCTTGCATGCCAGTTTTTACCGCTTTCCTAGTTTAATTTGTTAATCTGTATTATTCTTTTATTCGGACTGTATATTTATTCGGACCCTCTACGCGAGGGCATAAATGTAATAAGGGTGTGTGAGTGTGATGTATGTCTTCCAACCCCCATTTCTTTCTCCCTTTTATTTACCCGCTTTGAATGGTTAGATATAGGGCATATTTCAATTAGCATACAGTATGACAGCATGTTTGCATCATTCATCTGTATTGCATGCATCGGGCTCGGCACATCATGCAAACTGCATTGTATTTCAATTCTAAAGTTGAATACATGTTAGCTGTTGCATTCCATATACCATGTTTAGAATAGCCGAGCCTGCTATAGTTGCATTTTTGCATGTGTTGCATTAGGCATTCTGTATATTTTAGGATCATGCATGATTTCTAATCAGCTTTTGTTTTGGCTTGGAGTACTAGGTAAGTTTTATGCTTTAGCATCCTTGCATGTGTATGAGTGACTGCCATGAAAGCATGCTTACCATGAGGCTAAATGCTTATGTGATATAACTGCCTTGAATGCCTGTGGGTGGAGGTTGAGTTATCTGAATTGGAGCAATTCATCAATTGTTTGTTAAGCCCACTAGACTGTGGCAAAATCTACATTTTAAGCCTACCTGCGGGTAGCAAACCATTTTCAAACAAACAAACATGAAATGTTTAGTTCCAATTCAGACGGCCCAGTCTATACTTGTTTGCTGCGAGCATCACATAGTAATCCTAGGCTAATAATCGGAATAAGAACACACAATGTTTTCAAAAATTGATATCATGGTTAGTAGAGGCCGGTCTTTGACCGGGCGAGCGGGGGTGCTCACGATGTGACCTTCCCCAATCGTACCCAAGTTCCCGAGCCAACTTTGGTGATGACGGACACGTGGCCTTTTGGCACCGAGTCAGGGTTTCCTAAATTTCCCATTTTAAAATATTTAGGTGGCGACTCTGTTATCTGGCAAAGCAGTCCATGTTTGGCACTTCTTTCAAAAAAATCTGTTTTCCTTCAAAACGATTTGCCAGATTTGGACTCTTTGGTTCAAGATTTGGAACCGCAACAAAAATCGAGTCCGAGCTGTAGCGAGGTCCCCCGCGGGCGTTGTTACAACAAGTCTCTGACAAAGTGTGTCCAACAAGCTAGACAGCAAGAGTACTCCGGCAGGTAATGATCTCGGCTAGAACAAAGCTTCGGCAAGTAGGGTGACAAGGACATCGGCTTGGAAGGACAACACTTGACTAAGCTGTGCCACACCTTGGCCTAGATGTGCCACACCTCGGTCTAGGTTATACCTATCCGGGTACAAAATCACTTAAGTGCAAGGGTAAACATCTCGGCCCAGATGATGTATGTCTTGGCCAAGGTGATGCACACCTCGGCCTAGATAATGACATCTCGGCCAATACGCCGTGGTGAAGGTGGAGGCCAACCAAAGTGGTTCAAGGTGATCCTAGGTGCGAGAGGTTCAAAGGTGCAACCTAGGCTTAAGACGACCTCGGCTAGACTCACCAGGAAAGGAACAAGGCTAACAAGTAATTTCACATGAGTGCAAAGCGAGACAAGAACCTTACTCTAGGTAAAACAAGTCAAAATTCACTAATGCAAGCTTAGCAAAACAAGATCATGCAGATGCTCATGCACAAAGCTAAGGTGGGGATGAGGGTCACTATATCACCTACATACATATAAATACAGAGTGAGCTAATGTCCGGTGAATAATACCAGAGTAAAGAGGTTAATGAATGAGTTTCATTCACAATGAGTCATACTTATAAATTAAACATTTGAACTACTATTTCCATTCACATACAGATTTGTAGATGACAACAAAGCAAACGACCTCGGGTCCAATACATCATTGCCATATACACAACGACCTCGGGTCCAACTCAATATAAAACAAAATGACTTTAGGTCCATCTATATGAAACGATCTCGGGTCCAATACTCATTCATAGACCAACTTTACGTCTAATGGATCCATGTACCAGGGACCACCGATCCTCTTTATCATTTTACTAAACGACCTTAGGTCCACCATTCTTATATTCATAATTATGTGCGTATGATTGTGATCACATCCATACTCATATTCAAAACAACCTTTGGTCCAATCAATTATTTATTCAAAACGACCTTTGGTCCAATTTGTGTATAAGATGACCTTTAGTCTATCTTGTTAAGCATTCCAAACGGCCTTGGGCCCAATTTGTGTCCTCATCAAATATACCAAACATCCTTAGGCCCAATCTGTGTCCTCGTCAAACATGCCAAACGGCCTTAGGTCCATTTCATACTCATATATAAATTACTTCACACACTTTATTACGAATCAAGTGAATAGAATACTCATTCATAGAACAAATTCATAGAGTCAGAAATTTACTACGTAGGTAACATTTAGAAAACAATGTATACATAAAAGTATCTTTACTAAGATATTACTCACAATGTTCTAGTGCTTGATTCGTCCTTGCGCTTGACCCTACATATTTCATAACACATTGGGTCATAATACAATCCATTCCGTTCTTTAATTTGCTTAATGTTCTTACGCTTCTTCCATGCTCTTTAATTCATTTAGTGTACTCAATGCATGCCTAAGAGTGCTTAGAAGTGAAAAAGAACGGAAAATGAAACATAAAACGTCTTTTCAAAATTTCTGAAACAGGGCCCTTTACCCAAGCGTAGCTTCCTTCGCTCGAGCGGGGATTCAAAAATAAGGTAGGTCGCTCGAGCGTAACTTCCATCGCTTGAGCGGTCTGCAAAAGTACT
This sequence comes from Camellia lanceoleosa, assembly GCA_025200525.1. NCBI lineage: Eukaryota > Viridiplantae > Streptophyta > Magnoliopsida > Ericales > Theaceae > Camellia > Camellia lanceoleosa. The sequence goes on from JANUSC010000093.1 coordinate 699,895, forward strand.
AGTTGCGTGAATTTCCCGCTCGACAGTCGCTCGAGCGGAAGACTAAGTAAAAAGGGTCCTCGCTCGAGCGCTACTTTGGTCGCTTGAGCGATCTGTAAGATTTTGTAAAACTTCTGGGAGCTCGATTTCCACACTCGAGTGACATTTTCCTCGCTCGAACAAACAGGTTAAATTCTGGGTTTTCTAGAACTCTATTTGAAGCTCAAAACTTAATTCCAAAGGTTCAAAACTTACATTTTTAGTACAAAAACATAGAAAACATTATATAACATAAGAACATAGGCAATTTGAGTCTAATTTGCCCAAAATCATGGTCCAAATCCCAAATCATTTCACATTCTTCTTGACAACTTCATAACACAAGCTATCAAACTTCATATCTTCAGGGATGATGCATGCATGTAAAATATAGACTCCAATTTCATGTCAAATGATACAAATGATGGTCACAATCATGAGATCTAATAAAATTATGCATGCATGTATAATTTGACACCCAATTCTACATATTCAACATGCCTCATGCCAATTTATACAAGTTCATGAAAATTCTTTCATGCATGGATATATATTGCCTTCAATTTCATTATACATTATTGAAATCTTGTTTTTGATTACCCATTCTCTTGAGTTCACATAATTTTAAGCTTAAATTCATGGATTAGAGGTTGGTTGCTCACCTAGAGGCTTCAATCCTCTCAAATATAGCTAAATCTTGAGCTAATTCACTTAGTTCTCCAATTCCCTTGCAAAATCTTCAATGTTGGCCTCTTTCTCTCTCTAAATTCGGCTCACTCTCTCTCTAGAATGCCTATTTTCAGGTTTTGAGCTCATGTAATGAGCTTAAGCACATTTAGCTTCTAATATACATTCCCATAATCAACCTTAATTAGAACTAATTTAATTGTGCTCAAATTAATCAATTTAATATAATTAATTCGATCCGAATCAATTTTTAATTAAATTTCACCGTAGGCTCTAACAATCATGCTGAATGCAAAAACACAATCAATTTTAGTTTCTGTCACCTCTACAACCTCTAATTTAATTTTTATAACGGAAAGTCAAACAGATTTTCCTACGATGAACATATATAAATTCAAAGACACCCATAATCATATTATTAGCACTCAAAATCATATTAAGTTCATAATTATAAGCATAATTAAGATTAATTAGCATAAACTAGAGTTGGGTTATCACATCTCCGGTGACCGTCTGATGGAAGTTAGCAATAGTGGGATATAATAGCATTTTTAAATTTATATATAAAAAAAAGAGATTTTTTGATAACAATTAAAAATAGGATTAATTACCTAAAAGTCCTATCTACATATTTGGTAGTAGCTTAGGTCCTGTATAAAAGTTTTTGAACCAATAAGTCCTATTTATAGATAAGAAGACATTTTTGCCCTTCAATCCAAATAGTTATATATAAACTAAGAATGTTCTCAATTTCTCAACGAAAAAAAAAAAAAAATGAAAATATTAACAGTTTTGAGAAATTTCTAAATTTTTTTCATGATTAAAATTGAGAATATTATAAACTAAGAATGTTTTCAATTTTAAAACAGAGAATAATTTCAGTTTATAATTATCAAAACTAATAAATTTCTCAAATTTTTTTTTTCTGAAAATGTTGTCATTTTTGAGAAATTTTTCAATTTTTTTTCATGATTAAAAGTGAAAATATTATAAACTGAGAATGTTCCCAACTTAAATTGAGAACAAGAGAAGATGAGAGAGAAAGCTAGAGAGAGCAAGTCAATGATTTTGATCAATTCAAGAGATAGGGTTGTCAGAGAGAGAGAGAGAGCGAGACAGAGTTAGGAAGAGAGAAACTGAAGCATCTCATGAAGGAGATTTTGTGGGCTGTAATAGGGTGATTCAAGAAAACAAAACTAAAAGGTACAAAGAGAGGAAGCAAACAAGGATTTGATGTTCCATTAGTGGAAAAAGTAGTGCGTTCTTGAACATGAAATCATCCTTGACGATTTCTTCGTTAGAATGAATAGGAAATGGAAGGTGAACTTCAATGACGGAGCCATCGGCGCGAGTGACATAGGCATGAATAGATTTCTTGACAGCCTGGAAGGTGCAGTGGAGGATGATGACGGCGTCGCCGTTCTGAAATCGGCCTTCGGCGACAATGGAGGAGGTCTTGGAAGGATAAATTGGTCTATTAAAAATTAATGGGACTTGAAGGAGCAAATAATTTTATTTAGGACTTAATGGATTATAAATTCACAAAATGAGACTTGTATGTAAATGCCCCTTAAAAATATATAGGACTAATTAGTGCAAGTATTTTGTTTTGAGATTAAATAGATTTTAAACTTGTGTATGCCCCCATAATTTAATTTGTGGGTCTTATCGGCCTTCAAGCGTTATTATTCCAAGTCTTACCTTAAAATATATCTATAGTCTTATTTTATGGGGCCTTAACTGAAATTTTAAATCCTAAAAATTATAGGTAAGTTGGCGAGCTTTGAGCTGATGTCCAACAATGTTATAAGTTGTTTCACAATGCCGGTATTGTTTGGTGTGGTCTAAATTTTTTTCACCTTTCGTGTTTTATTATTTTTAATAAAAAATCATATTTTAGTTAAAATAAATTATTTTTAAATGTACTAATCTAAATGTAATTAAAAGTAAAATATTTTTAAAAAAAATTCAAGAAAAATATTAAAAGAAACATAAAAATGTACTAAATTTGTTTGTTTGTTTGTTTGTTTGTTTTTTTTTTTTGTATTTTTTTATTTAGTGAATTTTTGAAAACTTTTGATGAGAACCATTCATTTGATGAAACACAATGTGTAGATCATATTTGAAAAAAAAAAAAAAAAATTTGATTTGCTATTTTATTATATTTATTTTTAAAATGTTGAGTGGTCTATTTTTAAAATCATATATTTTTTAAAGACAAATATAACAAAATTATTTGACCGCAATTATTAAATCAAGTTGAATTTTTTTTTTAAAATAATGTACATAGAATAATTAATAAATTAAACAATTTAAATTATTAAAGTGGAGTCCATGATTGGGCCAAACTCCAAAACTATATCAGTCCAGTCCCATAGTCAATCTCTATTATTTACATGGTGCTCCCCAAAAAAAAAAAAAAAAGAAGATAAATTATAAATATACTCTTGAGATTTATTTAAAATACAAATTGCTCTTTATAGTTTGAAAAATTACAAATGTTCCCTTGTTATAATTTTTTATTAAACAGAATTAATTGAAAAAATAAAATTCATAACTGTTATCCTATACAATGATAAAATTATCTAGATTATTAATTGAAATAAATTTCTAAGATAAAACTGTTAATTGACTCAATGATTTATTAATAAAATTGGCTATTTGTTATAAAATTAAAAATTTCAAGGGACATGATATAATTTTCAAAATTATAGAGAAAAAAAAAATCGTATTTTAGACAAATCTCAACAAATATATTTTTAATTTACCCAAAAAAAAATAAAATAAATTAGGTGAGTGTTTCTTTATCTTTTAACTACCTAACAAAAAATAATTAATATTATATTACTCATAATTTTTTTATTATATCATTAATTATAAAATCATGTAAAAAATACGATAATACGACTACTGTCTCTTAACTTCGTTTGAGCTTAGTAGGTGGCAGGGCCGGCCTTGAGGGCAGGCAAGAGAGGCTTGCGCCTTGGGCCCCCAAATTTTTTGCTAAAAACAGGGGCCCCCAAATATAATTTTGGTTTTAGATATAAAAAAAAAAAGACCCAAATACTATAGGCCCAATTGAACATGAGGCTCAAAAAAAGTAACAAGACTAATTTTTATTTTTTTTAAGTATTTGTAATGGTTGCTTCCTATCTTAATATATGAAAGTAAATTTTTATTTATAATTTTAATGATTATATATGCAAGTAAATTTTTTTTTGGCTACAAACAAATAAAAAAGTTATAACTTATCGTTTTATTCATGAATTTTTTTTCCAATATAAGAGGACCCCATTTTCAAAGTGTCGCCTTGGGCCCCAAAAATCTTAGGATCCGCCCTGGTAGGTGGAGTATCACTATCTCCATAAATTTATCTCCATAAATTTAGGGGGAGAACTGGCTGTCTCTTTTTCATGTCTTGGCCCATTTAGTAATTTCTCGTTAACTCTCACATGAAAGTTTAGATGAACTTCAACAACTTCATGAGGTTCATGAAAGCACTCAGGAGAAGCCTTCATGGGCCTTTCAAACAGTATTGGTAGGGTTGTAAACGATTCAATTCGGTCACTATTGAAAAGAAAGGTTAGCATCAAATTAAAAAATTTTATTTTGATGATTGAAGAATTGACACAGACAGTATGTTATGGTTTGATTTTATTAAGTTTAGAAAAATAATTTACTTGAAATTTTAAAGAATTTTCAAAAAACTTATAGAATTTCAAAATCTAAACATTGTTAGCCTTCAAATACTCACTAATTTTTTCTCTACACCCACTACATGCAAGGTAACTTTCGTGCCTAATAAAGAAATAATTATTTGGTTAAAAAATATGAGTATAAAAAAAATAAAAAATTAGTGAGTATATTTAGCAGCACTCAAATTTATAAATTCAAGACAACTATTAAAGTGACATAACGACAATGTCATTTGCTAAAGATAAAAATTCAATAAGGAATATACTTTTAGACAGTGAAATCTGTCAAACATATTATAGTTTGGTTTTAGAACTTTTCATGTCTGAGCTGTTCATACTAATTACAACATGGGAGAGATTTCTCTCCGATTCTCATCTGGATTGGAGAGGCGTTAGTTGTTCAGGTCTTTGGAACTCACTATAGACTCTGTTTTAACAATCTAAATTGTTCGTTTATTAGAATTTTTGTGTACGCTACCCATAAAAAAAATTAGATCAATTTAATAATTGTAACATGCTCATTTTATTGTGTTGTCACTAAATAAATGAACGATGAGTAGGGGTGTAATTTTGGGCCGGCCCGGCCCATGTCGAACCTTGCCGGCTCCCGCCAAAAATCGAACAGGCCCGGCCTGACCTACGGGCCAGAAAACTAGGCCCAGGCCGAGGAGTATTCGGTCTTTGGGTGGGCCAGTGGGTTGGGCCTCGGGTGGGGCCCGGGGCTTGGGCCTAGGCTCAGGCTTTGAGTAGGCCTAAAAAAAAAAATTTATTTTTTTAAATTTTTTTCACCAAAATTTTATTATTTTCCATTAAAAATAACACTGGGCCTCGAGTGGGCCTGGCTGGCCGGGATTTTGGGCGAACCTTGAGTGGGTCGATGGGTCGGGCCACGGGCTAGGCCAAGCAAGGCGGGCCCATGGGCCTGGCTGGGCTTCAAAACGATGGCCCAGGCCATGGCCCAATGCTTCGAGCTGGGCTCGGGCTCGGGCCTTAACGGGCTGGGCCCATCTCGAGCCGCAGGTGGGCTTCGGGCCGCCTGCGGGCCACAGGCCAAAATTAAACCCCTAACGACGAGTATGTTTTTGAAAATAGACCATTCATTTTTTTAAGACAAAAATTATGAAAAAAAATGCTAAGATTATTAGATTGACTTAAATTTTTTTTTTACAAATAATATACACAAAGAGTTTAAAGAAAATTAGCGGTTCGAATTGTCAAAACAAAACACGTAATAAATTCCATGTGTCCCAACAATTTTTGTCTAGTCCAAATGAGAATCAGAGAATCCCTTAAAACATAGGTCGATTATATAATTCAAATTTCATATAGAATAGTATTAATTTTCATATATATCACATTAGTTTTTATTGGTGGGTTTTTAACTATTAGCACATGATGTGCCGTTATCACTTTTCTCTGCCCCTACAGCTTCAAAATCAGATGTTACGTATTAGAGCCATTCATTTTTTTATTTCGCAATTCCTTCCATTTTAGGAAATTTTTATAAGGATGGATCCAAATTATGGCCAAGCAATATTGAAAAAGAAAATAAAAATACTAGAATGGCATACTAAAATTACAAGTGGCTGATTAAAGTAAGAACCAACAATTACATTTCCTCGTTGGCCAAAGCAAAAAAAAAAAACAAAAAAATAAAGATAAAAATAAATTACATTTCCTCATCATAGTTCAAAAAGTTTATGGGTACCAGAAAAATATTTAAATTTTTTAAATTTATGGTACATATTTTAAAATTTTGTTGTAAGGTAATATTTTAAGTAAATCTTGACCACAGATATTAAATTCTAAATATTTTTCTGATTTTTTTTTTCTTTTCTAGGATGGTAGCATTACTAAAAATGTAAATAACCCTTTAGAAAATGATGTGATATATCCATGGGATGAATTTCACTATTTTTTTTTCTCGTCTCTTAAATGAATTAATTCAATGGGTATATGTAAAATTTATCATAATTCAAAAAATAATGAAACACACCATTATTTTTTTGAATATTATATGAATCTAAATAATAATTAAAAAACCATATCACACCCCGCTAAAACAAATTTGGAAAAAAAATTAAAAAAAACAATGTTGAAATAGTGATAATAATATTCCTTTATATCACTCGAAATTTTTATAGCCTAAAAGTAGCACATACTTTTTTCTTACACTATATTTGGATGGATCTTTCTTAGGTGTGCCTTGCATACCATATGTAAGGCACTTACACCCTTTATGTTTTGCACTTACACCTTTTATGTTTTGAGTTATACCAAATTTTGTTAAAACTTACACACTGGTGTCCTGCTAAGTAGGTCACTTTACAGGTAAATTAATAAAATAATATATTATATGACTAAATGCATAAGTTGTCACAAAAATGCGTATATAATTTCACAAGAAGGGGTAAGTTTTCACAAAAAAACGTAAGTAATTTTAGAAAAAAGGTGTGAGTAATTTTAAGAAAATTTACACTTTTTGTGAAAACTTACGCCTTTTCTAAACACTTACACCTTTTGTGAAAACTTACACTTTTTTGTGAAATTATTTACACCTTTTATGAAAACTTACGTTTTTTTGTGAAATTACTTACACCTTTTGTGAAATTTACATTTTTTTTGTAAATCACTTACACCTTTTGTGAACACTTACTCCTTTTGTGAAATTATTTATATCTTTTGTTAAAACTTACATCTTTTGTGAGAAGTTATACCTTTTTGTGAAAACACTTACACATTTTCTGAAAATTTATACCTTTTCTGAAAAGTTATAGCCTTTGTGAAAAAACTTACACCTTTTGTGAAATCTTACATCTTTTGCGAAACAAATTACGCATTTTCTGAAAATTTACCCCTTTTGTGAAACATTACACCTTTTTGTGAAAAAACTTACTCGTTTTCTGAAAAGTTAAGGTATAAGTTTTTTTTACAAAAAGGTGTAACTTTTAACAAAAAGTGTAAATTTTATGAAAACAATTATTTTACAAAAGATGTGTAAGTAATTTCACAAAAGGTGTAGGTCTTGTTTTCACAAAAAGTGTAAGTTGAAAAAAAGTATTTCACAAAATGTATAACTTTTGACAAAATATGTAAGTATTTTCACGAAAAGGTATAAGTTTTCACAAAAGGTGTATGTTTTCACAAAAGGTGTAACTTTACAGAAAATGTGTAAGGAATTTCCCAAAAGGTGTAAGTTTTGTTTTCATAAAAGGTGTAAATTCTAACAAAAGGTGTAAATTTTATGAAAGGTGTAACTTTTAACAAAATGTGTAAGTATTTTAAAAACAATGTGTAAATTTTTACAAAAAGTGTAAGTTTTAGCAAAATATGTAAATTTTATGAAACAAAATTTTTCACAAAAGGTGTAACGTTTCTGAAAAGGTGTAAGTAATTTCACAAAAGGTGTGAGTTTTGTTCTCACAAAAGGTGTAAGTTCCAACAAAAGGTGTAACTTTTAGGAAAAAAAGTATTTCACAAAAGGTGCAACTTTTGACAAAATATGTAAGTCTTTTCACGAAAAGGTATTAGTTTTCACAAAAGGTGTAAGTTTTAACAAAATGTGTAAATTTTATGAAAAAAATTATTTCACAAAAGGTATAACTTTTCAGAAAAGGTATATGTTTTTTTACAATAGGTGTAAGTAACTTCACAAAACGTGTAAGTCTTGTTTTCACAAAAGGTGTAAGTTCTAACAAAAGGTGTAAATTTTATGAAAAAAAGCATTTCACAAAAGGTCAAACATTTGACAAAAGCGTAAGTTTTCAAAACGGTGTAAGTTTTGACAAAAGGTGTAAATAGCTTCACAAAACGTGTCAAGTCTTGTTTTCACAAAAGGTGTAAGTTCCAACAAAAGGTGCAAATTTTATAAAAAAAAGTATTTCACAAAAGATGTAAGTATTTTCACGAAAAGGTGTAAATTTTCAAAAAATGTGTAAATTTTGACATAAGGTGTAAATTTTATGAAAGAAATTATTTCACAAAAGGTGTAAGTAGCTTCACAAAACGTGTAAGTCTTGTTTTCACAAAAGGTGTAAGTTCCAACAAAAGATGTAAAATTTATGAAAAAAAATATTTCACAAGAGGTGTAACTTTTGACAAAAAAGTGTAAGTATTTTCACGAAAAGGTGTAAGTTTTCAAAAAAAAAGTGTAAATTTTGACAAAATGTGTAAATTTTATGAAAGAAATTTCACAAAAGGTATAACTTTTCAGAAAATGTGTATGTTTTTTCACAAATGCTGTAAGTAGCTTCACAAAACATGTAAGTCTCGTTTTCACAAAAAGTGTAAATTTTATGAAAAAAAGTATTTCACAAAAGGTGTAACTTTTGACAAAAGGTGTAAGTATTTTTACGAAAAGATGGAAGTTTAAACAAAAGTTGTAAATTTTATGAAAGAAATTATTTCACAAAAGGTGCATGTTTTTCACAAAAGATGTAAGTAACTTCACAAAAGGTGTAACTTATTTTCACAAAAGGTTTAAATTTTATTAAAAAAGGTATTTCACAAAAGATATAACTTTTGACCAAAGGTGTAAGTATTTTCATGAAAAGGTATAAGTTTTCACAAAAGGTGTATGTTTTAACAAAATGTGTAAATTTTATGAAACAAATTATTTCACAAAAGGTGTAACTTTTCAGAAAATGTGTACGTTTTTTAAGAATATGTGCAAGTATTTTCACAAAAAGTGTAAGTTTTGTTTTCACAGAAGGTGTAAGTTCCAACAAAAGGTACAAATTTTATGAAAGAAAGTATTTCACAAAAGATGTAAGTAATTTCACCAAAAGGTGTAAGTTGTCACAAAAGGTGTAAATTTTTCAAAAAAGGCGTAAGTGTACACAAAAGGTGTAAGTTCCCTCGGTCTGTCTCTGTTTGTCCTTCTCGAACTCTCTCTCTTTCTGTTTGTTTGTGTCTCTCTCCGTCTCTTCCTTCCTCTATTTCCCCGTAGCTCTAGGGTTTTACAGAGAAAAATATTTTAGGGCAAAAATCATATTAAAAGAACAAGCTGATTTATTTCAGTTTAGCGAACAAAAATCATTCACAAACATTGATTCATAAGTGCATTCATAAATTCTTTTTTTTTTAAAAAAATTTATCGTTGGAGCACAACCATAAGGGTTAAACGAGCACCATCGTTGCTTTGTCTCCTCCGTTAAGTATGTCCTCTATTTCACGCTCTCTCTTTCTTTGTCTTTGTGTCTCTTTGTCTCCCTGTTTGTTCTTTCATTCGCATATTGTCACGCCCTCAAATTAATAACATTAAACCATCAAAAGAGACATGCATTGACATAATAAAAGTCCATATTCTTCTATTTATCTGAATAATTCATTACAAAAGGTATTACATGTTAACAACAAAAGCAAATGCCTTAAGGGCTTACAACTTTCCAAGTTAACACTTGGTTACAACAAAAGGAGCACTAGCTCAAATACACATAAAGCCCTTGGCATAAATCTACATGTAATACATCAAAATGAAATACGACAACAAAAGAGTGTCCGCCTCTAGCCTCCCAAGCTATGACCTTGGAGGTGGCATGCTACCTGTACCTGAAAATGATGTTCCCATAAAGGGTGAGCCACAGCCCAGTAGAGATATACTAAACCAGTTATGAATAATGACTAAAAGATTAACAGTTGATAGATGGTCAACACTTTTACATTTTTTTTCATAACACATTACAATTCCAAGACCTTAAGGCCTATATTCATTTCATTTTCCATTTCCTTTCAATTCTCAATTCATAATCCATGGCTTAGAACCTGGCCAAACAACTCATATGAGACAATAACTCATATTAACCACTTTCCATTCCATCACAGATAAACACACTAGTTATATCATTACTTCCACAGATAAGCATACTAGCTATATCATACTTCCGAAGATAGGCATATGAGCCATATCATACTCCCAAGACAAGCATATGAGCTCTGTCAACACATTTCTAGATAAGCACATGGGCTCTATCTATGGAGTCCATCCCCTATCTTCTCCCAAACAACATCCGGTTTAAAGGTCCATCCCTTATCTTCCCCTAAACCGTGGAGTACATCTCCTATCTCCTCCAACACATACAATGCATATAAACAATTATTATACACATCAATCCATCAATACATAAATTTAATGTATTCTTTCAACAGTCATAATCAATGACACATTCTAGTGATTAGTCTTAGTTTGCCTAATCATCATGCATTGTCTACAACAATCACGACTATCCTCCACTGATAGCCCAAAGCAGTTATCTCTATGCAGAAAATAAATGCAACAAATGGATAATACATCAACATTTCAATTCGGTGAGTAATACGTGATTCACCTACACCCTTCTATTCCACATTCCTCTAATCTCAACATTTCCATTTCGATTTCTCATTTCTCACAATTAATTATACCAATTAATTAATCAATGTAATTAGGGCATTTTCCATAATTAACATTTCAACCCTTAAGGTTCCATTTTTAACAATGATTCCACGATAATCTCATTTCTCTATGCTAAACATGCATATAGGTTAATTTTAAACAAAACCTCGACTTTTATAAAATTACATAAAAGCCCCAAACTTTCTCCAAATTACACAACTATCCCCAACATCTCAAAATGCTAAAATTTAAAGACAAAATCCATAAAGAGGAGTAGGGTATCCCTACCTCAAAGTTTGAGCCAAAAAGGAGATGAAGACCCAACGACCCACGTGCTCCAAATCCAAACTTTTTCCGATTAAAACGAAGCCCTCGACAACCTCTAACTTTTTAACAAAGGACTTAGGGTAGGAAATCACCCTAGGTAGATCAAATCTTAGAGAGAGAGTGCTTTTAGAGAGAGAGAGAGTCTCGGTTTCTAGGGTTTTGAAATGAAAAGGGGATGAAAAAGTGATTTTAAAAACGCCACGCCGCCGATAAAGACAAAGCTCGCTCGGCGAAGGCATGCTCGCCGAGCAACCGCACAGAAACACTCGCCGAGCTAAGACCTTGCTCGAGCCAACAACGGCTTCGCTCGGCGAAGCGCTTCGCCGAGCGAAGAACGAACCAAATTCGCCGAGCTAAGAATTCCAAAGTGTTCAGTCGACAGACACAAACGTTCGCTCGAGCGAAGAAACCCTGGCTCGAGCGAAGGGTCTAAAACACAGGTCTTGCTCGAGCGAAGGAAAGGCTCGATCGAGCCAAAATCATGACTCTCAGTCTGTAACAGTGCAATCGCTCGCTCGAGCGAAGCCACTCTGGCTTGACCCACCAGACACAAAACTCAACGCTCGCTCGAGCGACCAACTCCTCGCTCAAGCGAAGGACCAAAAATCTGGGTAGCAACACTTGGCTCCCAATACAACCAACCTGTAACAAACCTGCCCAACACATCCTATAACTCAAAAACAAAGTATGAAAGGATGTAAACAAGATAACAATCGACTACTAACATCCACGGACACGTGTCCGGATCACTGTACATCAAGGGTAAACCCGGGATCGCTATAACCTCCCTCCCTTAAAGAATTTCGTCCCCGAAATTAAGAACAAGTTTTTGAAAACAGGTTTTTCTCCATTTTAAACAATGTTATATTACAACATTCAATAATTCGACCCATCACCGGTCATCCATCTCTTATTATGAGGCATTTCACAATATATACATTTCAAAGTGCATCCATAACATGCACTTCCCTTCCATTTTCCAACCATTTTCAACATACATGGTTCACAATTCATATCATAATCAATATACATGATATAACTCCAATTCTACAATATAGCCAACATATGCAATATCATAATCAATTACCATAAACCAAAACATATACCAAGTTTTACAACTTAAGATACAACAAGGTTCTTAAGATTCAATAAGATTACAAGTTCTCAATACATGATTACAAATTAACAAACAAGTCCGGATATTTCTCGCAAACTTCCAACTCGCGTTCCCAAGTGGCCTCCTCCACTCCATGATGCTTCCACAAAACCTTCACTAAAGGGATGGTCTTGCCACGCAGGACTTGATCCCGCCTATCCAAGACTCGCACTGGTCTCTCCTCATACGAGGCATCCTCATCTACCTCTAAGTCTGTCCAATCCAACACATGTGATGGATCCGGCTCATACTTCCGAAGCATACTCACATGAAACACGTCATGAACCCCGGACAACTGTGGCGGTAAAGCTAAACGATAAGCAACCTCGCCAATCCTCTCAAGGATCTCAAAAGGACCAATAAACCGAGGGGATAACTTCCCACTCTTCCCAAACCTCATCAACCCCCGTCTAGGTGATATCTTCAGAAAGACATGGTCACCCACCTCAAACACCAACGGTCTCCTCCTACGGCCAGCATAAGATTTCTGACAACTCTGGGCTGTAACAAGCCTCCTACGGATAAGCTCAACTTTCCCCGTCGTCTCCCTAACCAACTCCGGACCCAACAAGGGTGCGTCACCCACCACGGCCCAACAAACCAGAGACCTACAAGGTCGGCCATACAAGGCCTCAAACGGTGCCATACCGATGCTAGACTGAAAGCTGTTGTTGTAGGCAAACTCCACCAATGGTAAGTGCCTCTCTCACGTCCCACTAAAGTCAAGGACACAACCCCGAAGCATATCCTCAAGGATCTGAATGGTACGCTCGGACCGCCTGGGCCCGAGGATGATAAGCCGTACTGAAGGTCAACTTAGTGCCCAAGGCACTCTGTAAACTCTGCCACAACCTAGCAGTAAAACGAGGGTCTCTTTCTGAGACGATCGTCACTGGGACCCCGTGCAACCTCACTATGTCCCGAATATACAAGTCGGCAAGGTGATCTACCGAATCTCTCACGCGCATAGGAATGAAGTGCGCCGACTTAGTCAACCGGTCTACAACCACCCAGATAGCGTCACTACCCCGCTGAGTCCTCGGAAGACCCACAACGAAGTCCATAGTGACATGCTCCCACTTCCATTCGGCAATAGGCAAAGGTTGCAACAAACCCGCTGGCCTCTGATGCTCGGCCTTCACTTGCTGACAAGTAAGGCACTTAGACACAAAAGCTGCCACATCTCTCTTCATACCCCGCCACCAAAACTGGCGACCCAAGTCTCGATACATCTTAGTACCTCCCGGATGCACCGCAAGGCGCGAATAATGAAACTCTCGGAGTGCTTCCTCTCGGCAAGACTCCTGCACAAACAGTCAGTCTCGGTATCTCACACTAAGGTCGGGATACACCGTCAGACCCTTCTCAATCTTCCCACTGGAGATCTTCTCTCGGAGGGATTCTACCTCAAGGTCACCTCTCTATGCCTCTGACACTCGAGTCACAAGTGTAGGCTGTGCAACAACAGAAAACAAGGCCGCAGGCTCAACGGATTCGCCCAGTAGCAAATCAAACTCGCCAAGTGCCCCCAACATCTCCCACTCCCGGATGGCTATACAAGCTACATCACCTATGGACTTCCTGCTAAGAGCGTCGGCCACAACATTGGCCTTCCCCGGATGATAATGCAACTCAAAGTCGTAATCCTCGATAAACTCCATCTACCTCCTCTGCCTCAAGTTCAGATCTTTCTGTGTAAACAGATATTTCAGACTCTTATGATCCGAGAATACCTCGAATCTCTCACCATAAAGGTAATGCCTCCAGATTTTCAAGGCAAAGATCACAGCCGCTAACTCTAGGTCATGCGTAGGGTAATTCTTCTCGTGAGCCATACGCTACCACTTTTCCCTCCTGCATCAACACACAACCTAAACCCTCTCGCGAGGCATCACAATAGACTGCATAACCCAACCCTCTCTCCGGAATAATCAAGACCGGAGCGGTGGTTAATCTGACTTTCAGCTCTTGGAACGACTTTTCACAAGTCTCAATCCATACAAATTGGACTCCCTTCCGAGTCAGTCTAGTCAATGGTGAAGCTAATTTGGAGAAGTCCTTTACAAACCGATGGTAATACCCAGCCAATCCCAGAAACTGCGGATCTCAAACACACTCTTAGGCTGTGCCCAATCTTGCACTGCCTCAGTCTTGGATGTATCAACAGACACCCCTCTCCCGGAAACCACATGGCCTAAGAACTTGACTTCTCCTAGCCAAAACTCACACTTCCCAAACTTGGCGTACAGCCTATGGGCTCTAAGTAACTCAAGCACCACTCTCAAGTGTGCTTTGTGCTCCTCCTCTGAAGGTGAATAGATAAGAATGTCGTCCACGAAAACGACCACAAAACGATCCAAGAATTCCCGGAAGATCCGGTTCATCAAGTCCATAAAGACTGCCGATGCGTTGGTAAGCCCAAATGGCATCACCAGGAACTCATAATGGCTATACCGCGTACGGAATGCCGTCTTTGGAATATCCTCCTCCCTGACCCTCAACTGATGGTAACCCGATCTCAAGTCTATCTTAGAGAAACAACGGGAACCCTTCAACTGGTCAAACAAATCATCTATACGGGGCATAAGATACTTATTCTTAACCGTAGCTCGATTCAACTTCCGGTAATCAATGCACAATCTGAAGGCCCCATCTTTCTTTTTAGCAAAGAGGGCCGGTGCTCCCCACGGTGAAACACTAGGGCGAACAAAGCCCTTGTCTAGCAATTCCTGAAGCTGAATTTTCAACTCAACCAACTGTGCTGGGGCAAAACGGTAAGGTGCCATAGAAATCGGCGCCGTGCCAGGCACTAGATCAATAGAGAACTCAATCTCCCGGTGAGGTGGTAAACTAACAAGGTCCTCGGGAAAGACATCCGAATACTCACAAACCACCCTCGGCAACACAAGTTGGGCCTCATCACACTCACTACTCTCAAAGCTAGCAAGTAGACCACTAAGCTCACTCCGCCCTCGTGAATCATACCCCGGTGGCAAAACACTACCAACCCGGTCCCCCAAGAAATGGAACCACTCCCCGTTCAAAGTACACAAGGTAACCTCACAGAATAATGATAACAAATGGTATGACGATAGCTACCCATACCTGCAATAACATCAAAGCCCTTCATAGGCATAACTACAAAAGGAAATGGAAGCCCATAGTCGGCGACCTCTATATCACAACCTCTAACACCATGTTTCAGAATCAACTCACCCCCAAGAGGCGACACTACACAAATAGGAGATGCCAACTGCGCCAACTCCAACTCCAACACAGATGCAAATGCAGCAGATACAAAAGAATGAGATGCACCGGTATCAATCAACACATTAGCAACCGAAGGTAAAACAAAAAGGTACCTCTCACTACCGATGGAGCGATGATCCTAGATCTGCAGTGAGATACATGTGCCTGTGGGCCTCGATCTACCTGCCACCCCTCGAGCATACGACCGCAGACCGATCGGGACGATAAAGCCCCCGATTGGCCCTCGAGGCCTGCACAGACTGAGCTGGCTGAAATCCCTGCGTCTATCTAGAACCAGACGCTCCTGAGGTGGCACTCAACTGTGGGCAGAACCTCTTCAGGTGCCCAGGCTGTCCACACTGATAACACGATAAGGGCTGCCCCCTGCCCAAACTCTGACTCAGGCCTAGCCAAGAAGAAGGCTCTCGACCTCCGCCTTCAAGGGCAAACCGAAGACTTGTGACCCAGCTAGCCACAAGTGTAGCAAGTCAAACCTCGACTACCCTCCCGAGCCAAGATTTCAGGAAAGGTCGATCTAGCAACTCCACCCTGAGACTGCTGAGGGTTATAACCCCTCTGTCTCCTGCCATCTCCCTGACCCTCCTGGCTCATCTTGGAACCGCTATGCTTCTCCTCCTCCTCCTCCTGCATCATAAGCTCCATATGAGCTGCAGCATCCACCATGTGCCTGTACTCCCGGATGTAAGATCCACCAACTCTCAACTTGAGGCCACGCCTCAACTTCCGCTCAAACTCGTAGCAACGGCGTTCCTCGGACGCCACCAACTCAGGTGCAAACCTGGACAAGCTAGTAAAAGTGGCCTCAAACTCTGCCACAGACATACCTCGCTTGTCAAGCTAACCGATCCTCAAATTTCTCCCTAGCAACTGCAGACAAGAACCTCTCCTGGAAAGCATTTACAAACGTCTCCGAAGTACCACCAACTCGACCTTTCTCATACTTCCACCATTGACCCGCATCTCCCTTCAGCTGGAAGGATGCCAAGGTCACTTTTAGTGCCCCGTCCTTGATGCCAAGCATCTTGAACGTCTTACTCATTTGCTCTAACCATTCATCAGCCTTCAGTGGCTCCTTCGGATCCCCAACAAACTCGTCCGAATTAGACCGGAAGAACTCCCTCTTCAAGAAGGAAGGCCCTGCCTCAGATGCCTGGTTCCCTGCTTTGAGAATACCCAAAGCTCCTACTATCTCTCGGGCCAAGGCACTCATAGCCTGCTGACCCGCAGGCTCGGCCACATTGGCCTGACCAACTCCCTCCTGTACCGCCGGAATATCATCCGGTAAAGGTACCTCTTGCCTCGCAGGCCTACCACGCCTAGCACCTCTTCCTCGTCCTGACATCTTAATAAAGGTAACACAGAACGTTAGCACATTCACATAAATGTGCCGAAACTAAACACTCGCGTCCTAAAACATGGACAACAGTAATTCACTCTACGTAAGCACACAAACACGTAAGCACTTACGAATTTCATTTCCGGATAATGATAGTCCCGAGGCGTTACTAGAGTTCCGGTTAGAAACAGCATTGATCAAGTGCTTTTCCAACAAGATTCCCAGAAACCCAAGGATCCAATCAACATCCTAGAAATCAAATCCCATACCCAAATAATCACATAAACATGTTATCACATAAGCACATAGCATGTTATACTACACCTACGTTTCTATCAAGCGAGACAAACCCATTGTGATCCTAATCACTTCCCACGTACCCCAAGTATTCGAACTCGGTACGCTCTGATACCAAGTTGTCACGCCCTCAAATTAATAACATTAAACCATCAAAAGAGACATGCATTGACATAATAAAAGTCCATATTCTTCTATTTATCTGAATAATTCATTACAAAAGGTATTACATGTTAACAACAAAAGCAAATGCCCTACGGGCTTACAGCTTTCCAAGTTGACACTTGGTTACAACAAAAGGAGCACTAGCTCAAATACACATAAAGCCCTTGGCTTAAATCTACATGTAATACATCAAAATGAAATACGACAACAAAAGAGTGTCCGCCTCTAGCCTCCCAAGCTATGACCTTGGAGGTGGCATGCTACCTGTACCTGAAAATGATATTCCCATAAAGGGTGAGCCACAGCCCAGTAGAGATATACTAAACTAGTTATGAATAATGACTAAAAGATTAACAGTTGATAGGTGGTCAACACTTTTACATTTTTTTTCATAACACATTACAATTCCAAGACCTTAAGGCCTATATTCATTTCATTTTCCATTTCCTTTCAATTCTCAATTCATAATCCATGGCTCAGAACCTGGCCAAACAACTCATATGAGACAATAACTCATATTAACCACTTTCCATTCCATCACAGATAAACACACTAGTTATATCATTACTTCCACAGATAAGCATACTAGCTATATCATACTTCCGAAGATAGGCATATGAGCCATATCATACTCCCAAGACAAGCATATGAGCTCTGTCAACACATTTCTAGATAAGCACATGGGCTCCATCTATGGAGTCCATCCCCTATCTTCTCCCAAACAACATCCGGTTTAGAGGTCCATCCCTTATCTTCCCCTAAACCATGGAGTACATCCCCTATCTCCTCCAACACACACAATGCATATAAACAATTATTATACACATCAATCCATCAATACATAAATTTAATGTATTCTTTCAACAGTCATAATCAATGACACATTCTAGTGATTAGTCTTAGTTTGCCTAATCATCATGCATTGTCTACAACAATCACGACTATCCTCCACCGATAGCCCAAAGCAGTTATCTCTATACAGAAAATAAATGCAACAAATGGATAATACATCAACATTTCAATTCGGTGAGTAATACGTGATTCACCTACACCCTTCTATTCCACATTCCTCCAATCTCAACATTTCCATTTCGATTTCTCATTTCTCACAATTAATTATACCAATTAATTAATCAATGTAATTAGGGCATTTTCCATAATTAACATTTCAACCCTTAAGGTTCCATTTTTAACAATGATTCCACGATAATCTCATTTCTCTATGCTAAACATGCATATAGGTTAATTTTAAACAAAACCTGGACTTTTATAAAATTACATAAAAGCCCCAAACTTTCTCCAAATTACACAACTATCCCCAATATCTCAAAATGCTAAAATTTAAAGACAAAATCCATAAAGAGGAGTAAGGTATCCCTACCTCGAAGTTTGAGCCAAAAAGGAGATGAAGACCCAATGACCCACGTGCTCCAAATCCAAACTTTTTCCGATTAAAACAAAGCCCTCGACAACCTCTAACTTTTTAACAAAGGACTTAGGGTAGGAAATCACCCTAGGTAGATCAAATCTTAGAGAGAGAGTGCTTTTAGAGAGAGAGAGTCTCGGTTTCTAGGGTTTTGAAATGAAAAGGGGATGAAAAAGTGATTTTAAAAACGCTGCTGCCCGCTGATAAAGACAGGCTTGCTTGAGCGAAGGCATGCTCGCTCGAGCGACCAGACACAGGAAACACTCGCTCGAGCCAAGACAGCCTTGCTCGAGCCAACAACCCAGAAGCTCGCTCGAGCGGCGAATTGCTCGCTTGAGCGAAGAAAATCTCGCTCAAGCCAAGAATTCCAGTGTTCAGGTCCAGTACCAGACACAAACGTTCGCTCGAGCGAAGAAACCCTGGCTCGAGCGAAGGGTCTAAAACACAGGTCTCGCTCGAGCGAAGGAAAGGCTCGCTCGAGCCAAAAATCACAGCTCTCAGGTCCAGAACCAGGTGCAATCGCTCGCTCGAGCGAAGCCACTCTGGCTCGACCCACCAGACACAAAACTCAACGCTCGCTCGAGCGACCAACTCCTCACTCGAGCGAAGGACCAAAAATCTGGGCAGCAACACTTGGCTTCCAACACAACCAACCTGTAACAAACCTGCCCAACACATCCTATAACTCAAAAACAAAGTATGAAAGGATGTAAACAAGATAACAATCGACTACTAACATCCACGGACACGTGTCCGGATCACTGTACATCAAGGGTAAACCCGGGATCGCTATACATATACCTTCAGACCCAACCCTAAATCGACCCAATAGGAACTGTTCTCTACTTCATTTTTGTATTTTCTCCTATTCGAATAGGAACTCTTCCCTCTGCTACCCCAAATCGACTGTAACGACCCCATCACGTATAATGATTAGTACTTGATTAATTACGAGGATTTGAAATTTAATTGTCGAGCATTATAATTTAATTTGGGATTTATGAGGATTGTGGGATCTAACTCGTATATGATTTTATTAAAGATTTATTTTGGAATTAGAAATTGAGGGTCCAAATGGCTTAAGGAAGTGAAGTTAAGAAGTTGAATCAATTTAATCTTAATTATGGACCCATTTGGGAGTTTGATTAGATATTCGATTCAGTTTAGTAAAATTGAGGTTCGATTAATTAGATCCGAATTAGAGGAAATTAAGTTAAATAAATTATGAGGATTGAGAATTGTGATTATTACGAATTAAATTTATTTATGGAGTGCCTAATTTGAATATGTAATTTATTGATGAAATTTTGAGTCTGATCAGAAATTGAAGGATTAAATGATTTAAGAAACCAAAATTTAGGATAGAAATAAGTTCAATTTAATATTTGGAGCCTTTTGGGAGTTTGATTAAAAATCCGTTTCAGACGGATAAACTTAAATATAATTAATTAGGCCCTAATGGAAGTCAAATTAGATTGATTAAATTATGAGAGATTTATGATTAGTTATGGTTAATTTAATTATATGTTAATCAAGACTTATTAAGAATAAGTATTATTTAATTAAATCAATCTTAATCATAAATTGAATTATGGAAGGATCTAAAATTATGGGTGTATAGGAAGTGAGGGTGTGCTGAGAAACCCAAGTGGGTGTACTGAGAAATCTGGTGGTGTATGTGTATGCATGTTAAGTGTTGTGTTGGGAGCCTTAAACATTGTGCACGTGTGCATGTGGTGTATAGGTGTGTGTGTGTGTATTATTTCTTTTGTGCTGGAGCATCCTTGGGGTGAATTTCAAACCTAGAGAGAGAGAGAGAGAGAGAGGGAGAGAGAGAGAGAGAGAGAGAGAATGTTGCTGGAACAAGAAACAAAGGAGGAGAAGAAAAAAATTGGAAGAGGAGCTCTAGTTTCTTAGGAAGAAGAAGAACTAGCAAACTTAAGGTATAGAATTTATGTTTAAATTATATAGAATCTTTACATTATGCTTGAAATTAAAGGTGAAATTGGACTCAAGATCATGTAATTAATAGGAATTAGCAAGAAGATGAAGAAAATTAGAATTATGTTTATAGATTATGGAGATAAATTGGAAATTAATTAGTTAGAGTTTGATTTCTATTATTCTTCACAAATTGAAACTCATCCTTGCATGCATGTTGGAATTTCAAGGTTTTAGATTTAATTCATGTGTAAAAGATTGATAAGTTTAAATTTGGGTTAGATATGAAGGAAATTAATAAAAATCTAAATTAGAGCAATTGAAGAATGAAATTATGATTTGATTTTGAATATAGAAAATTAGTTAGTTTCAATCTTAATTTCACACCTGCAAATACTTTCCTAAGAGTCATATAACTTCAATTTCATGTAAATTAAAAGGAATTAGTAAAAGGGTGATGAAATTGAATTAGATTCAAAATTATAGAAGTTAATTTGAAATGGGTTACATGCATGTGGATGGTTATGGAAAATAAATTAGAAATTAATTATTTTGGGTTTGATGTTGTGATTTTGCATGAAATTAAGCTTCATTGTTACATGCATGAATAAATTTTAGAAGTCTAATATTCTAATTATACATGCATCATGGATTTTGAAGGATTTGGATTAATTCAATCTCATATTTTGAGGAGAAAAAAGGAAATGTTTTATGAACATCAAGTTTATGGAAAATTAAAATTAATCCTAATGCTAGATAAAGCTTTGATTTTATAATTAGATTTTTAATCAATGCATGTAATGTAATTTAAGATTTTATTTAAATTAAACATATTTTGATTATGAATTAAGTTGAGGTTACAAATTAAGTTGAGTTTAAGTATAGCGATCCCGGTTTCCCTTTTCTTTATTTGTCATATCTGGACTCGGTTCCGTGGAGTTGGTTGTTGTTTATACCTCGTTTGTATCCTTTACTCTTTGTATTTGAGTCTTGGGTTGTGTTGGGAAGATTTGGAACAGGTTGATTGAGCTTAGAGACCAAAAACAGTTACCCAGATTTTGGCCTCTCCGCTCGAGCGGGGGTTTCGACGCTCGAGTGGAGAGAACACCCATCTAGTATTTCTTGTGCAGTGTTGGACGCTTGAGCGGGGGATCGGCCGCTCGAGCGGGGTTGAGTGCCGCTCGGCGGGAGTCGACGCCGGCGGGACTGTCGCAAAAGTTCTGGGAGTGTGCATCCGCCGCTCGCGCGGGGGATTGGCCGCTCGAGCGGGAGTTCAGGAGTGACGCCGGCGGGGTTTCCACGCTCGAGCGGGGCGACTGGTATAAGGTTCCGAGATTTAACTTTTTGGCTCACTTTTTCACACCCGTTTCTCTCCCTTACTTTTCCAAAAAGCCATTTGAGAGCTCCTCTCTCTAAAACCATAACTTCTCTCTAAGTATTGATCTAGCTAGGGTGTTTTCCTTACCTTTGGTCTTTACAAAAGTTGGGTTGATCGTCGAGGGCTTCACTTTGATCCAAAAAATTTGAGTTTTGGAGCACGTTGAGTTTCGTCGTCTTCTTCCCTTGAGCTCCGAATTTGAGGTAGGGATTCCTACTCACTATTATGGCCTTCAACATAGATTATTGGTAGTTTTGATAAAGTGTTGAAATTGGTTGATTTTGGGACTTAGGGTTTCAAAATGATATAAACGAGGGTTTGTTATTTTGATTCTTAAACATGTATTTTGGGTCTCAAAAAGATGATTTGAGTGTTGGTTGTTGACATTTGAACCTATGGTTAATATTGAGAGTTGGGGGAGAAAGCCCTAATTTGTGTATTAATTTAATTGATATAATTAAATTTGGGAAAGTCATGGATTTGTGAAATTGAAGTGAATATAATGAAATTGGCTCATTATTAGATGGACTAGTGGAGTTGGATTTATTTATCGCTCACTTTTGACAATGTTGGTAATTTTATCCGTTGGAGCTTTTATTATTTGTTTAGAAATAATTGCTTGGGCTACCGGTGGAGGGTAGTTTTGATTGTTGTAGACAATGCATGAGGATTAGGCAAACTAAAACTAATCGAATGGACGTGTCATAGAGTATGACTGTTGAATGAATACATTAACTTTATATATTGATTGATTATGTATACTACCAATGTGTATATTTATGTATGTTGTTTTGTGTGGGCGGTTTATTGGAAGAAAGGGGCTGGACCTCTAAACCAAATGGTTTATTGGAAGAAAGGGGCTGGACCTCTAAACCAAACGGTTTATTGGAAGAAAGGGGCTAGACCTCTAAACCGAACGGTTTATTGGAAGAAAGGGGCTGGACCTCTAAACCGGAAATTGATACAGCTCATATGCTTATCTATTGAAGTGTTGATACAGCTCATATGCTTATCTATTGAAGTGTTGATACAGCTCATATGCTTATCTGTTAGATTGTTGATACAGCTCATATGCTTATCTATTGAAGTGTTGATACAGCTCATATGCTTGTCTGTTAGATTGTTGATATAGCTCATATGCTTGTCTATTGATTTGTTGGTATAGCTCATATGCATATCTAATGGGAAATGGGAAATGTTTAACATGAACTGCTGTCTCATCTAGGTTGTTGGCTAGGTTCTGAGTCGTAGTTGAATTTGTGAATTGGATAAGAAATGGAAAATGAAATGAAACATGAATGTAGTGGTCATGTCACGAAAGTGGTGTATGAATTGGTTGATGTGAGTTAAACATTTATCAATTACTAAAGTCTTAGTTATTGCTCATATTGTGTTTAGCATATCTCTACTGGGCGTTGGCTCACCCTATATGGGACATCATTTTCAGGTACAAGTAGCATGCCACCTCCAAGGACATGGCTTGGATGGAGATGAGAGTTGGAGACTCTTTTTGATCCTTTTGTCTGTATTAACATGTATACCAAGCCTTGGGCTTTTCTTGTATAGAGTTAATACTCTTCTTTTTGTAACCAAGTGTTGACTTGGAAAGCTGTAAGCCCTTAGGGCATTTGCTTTTGTTGTTAGCACGTATTACTGTTGTAAGAACTACTTTGATAAATGGAAATGTGTTGATCTCTCTTATATCATTGCATATTTAGAATGATGGGTTTTGTGTATTATTTTGAGGGCGTTACATTAAGATTATGGAAATCAGTTGGAAAATTTATAAGAAGTTTCATGACTCCAATTTCATGATTTCAAGGAAAATAGAAAGAACTTGAGGCCAATTTTATGTAATTAAAGAGAAAATGTGAAATTGAAGCTATGATCATATGTATGGAAATTAATTTAGAAATTAATTACTTTGGGTTGAATCTATTTGTCTTAACATGAAATTGAGTTCCAATTGTACGTACATTATGAATTTGTCAAGAATTTTGAAAGTTTAATTCGTGTTTTAAAATTTGTGGGCTTGAAATTGGGTTTGATATGGAGAAAATGAGTTAAACCAAAACTTGGTCAACTGGAGCTTGATTTTGAATAAATGATTTCTAATTGAGAGTATTTACTAAATTATACAATGGTTCTCTATTTTTGTGTACCAAAAATAGATGTTTTGAGGCTTTGAATATCAAATATGAACTTCAATTACAATTTTGGAAATTTCAAAATTTATGTTGTCCGCTCGAGCGAGGAAAGTCTCGCTTGAGCATGAAAACCGAGCTCACAGTAGTTTTTCAAATTTTGTAGCCCGCTCGAGTGACCAAAGTGGCGCTCGAGCAGAGACCCATTTTCAGCATATTTTGGAAAATTGCATTTAGTTCACATTTTTTTTCTCATCTCTTTCCAAGGCATTCTAGACATGATTTATGACTCAATAAAGATTAATAAGTTAACGATCGACATTAATTAGTTGATTAAAGAATAAGTCATTAACTTAGCGATAATTGTTTAAGAAGCCAAGTAAAAGATCAATCTATTTGGAAAAGAAGGCTTAGTAATGGAAGAATATGTGAAATAAGAACCCGGTTTATTTGAATGAGAAAGAATAAGCGTAGTAGAACTTCAGACTATTTAGACGGAAAAATACTAGGAAAGTCAAGTTTGATCAAGGGAGTAATATTGTATTTCAATGTGTATATGTTATGTGCTTGTGTAGGTCACGCACCATTGTCTGCCTGATTTGTCTGATATGTCCAGTCCGTCTGATTTGCTTCTGCGGCTATCTGTGAGTAATAACTTAGTAAACTATGTTCAACTTTATTTATTTTCTGTGTAATGAATTAAGATATGTTTTCTGAAATGATATGTTATGTACAATGAATGATTGTCCAATTTCTGATACTGTATTCATGACATCCTTAGCATCATGTGATATCTGTTGGCTGTTACCCGGTATCGGAGGTTCCTTTATGGAACTTAATCTGCATCACTCATATCTGCATCGAGGCCTCTCGTCATGGGGGCTCAGTGTATATATTCTCTGTTACCCGGATCCGGAGGTTCCTTTATGGAACTGGTTATTCGTAACCCTCACGTGTCTGTATCTGTTTTGTATCTGCTCTGCTAATACTAATGGATGTATCACGTAACTTTAAGCATGACTCATGATTTCTGTATATGATCTGGGCAAATTATGAATTTGATACGA
The DNA here is from genome assembly GCA_025200525.1 of Camellia lanceoleosa. NCBI lineage: Eukaryota > Viridiplantae > Streptophyta > Magnoliopsida > Ericales > Theaceae > Camellia > Camellia lanceoleosa. The sequence continues at coordinate 725,175 of JANUSC010000093.1, forward strand.
AACTGAATTAAGATTTCTGAATCTATACGGATATCATTCATTGAAACCCCTTTACTCTGTTATTATTCAGTGGGCCCTAGCTCACTGTATTATTTATGTATGTAGGTGATCAGGCGCACGCGACCAGGCTTAGAGGCATCTGCCTAGAATCTGCATTTTGTCACCAACCTATGTGCCTCCGTGGAGGTTCGAGATATGTCAAGTGATTACCGCTATGTGATTTAAAGTTTAAGTCCTTTTTGTCTGATTCATATATATTATGACGTAGGGATGATGTGTATATATGTATATAAAAAGTTTAAAATTTTTCTGTCTCATATAAGTCTGCACAGCTCAATGGACGTTGTGTATTTGTTATTTGCTTCCGCTAACCCCTAATATTATGTTAATTTGTCTCAGAGGCCTTCGGTAATCCCAGGATTACTGGCCGGTTACGATGCTAAACCTATAGGGGTGGGTTTGGGTCGTGACATCGACCCAATAGGAACTGTTTTGTACTTGATTTTTATATTTTCTCCCTTTCAAATAGGAACTCTTCCCTCTGCTACCAGTGCTACAACTTGAACATAAGTTTCATAGTAGTCAGCAACAAGCATCACTGTGTCCAGCATTTACATGGCTAACTGTTGTTAGGTTATATATAACAAAAAAATAATAATAATAAATTTGTGTAATCTTGGTACGAGAAAAAACAATTCTTTTTTTAGAGTACCCAAAAGAAAAACACAAAAAACAAACGATGAGTAATCTTGATTCAGCAATGGCTACCACACTCAGTTGAATTTTGTTTTCAATTTTGTAGTACTCAGTGACTTTATATTGCTGGAACTTATGTTTAGAAACAACTGTTTCTTTGAGTGTTGAAGTTCATGCATAGTTGACGGTATTGAACTTAAAACATAGGAAACCGAATTGAAAGAGTTGAAATGATGATGATTTTCAAATTTTCTAAAGAGATATTCCTTCCCCACACGCTTTTACTAATCCAAAGAGGAGTCGACCAACTAGGGAAATGTTAAAACAATCGATAGACCACTCTCTAATCTCAAAATCGGACTTATCGGTGATTACAAACAATTCTTTTTCGAGTCGAACCCTTCACTTTGATGGCTAGCTTTTCCAAGAATTTAAGTGGCTAGAGATAATGGTGAAAACCAATACCTTCTCACCACCGATTCGCACAAGCCTAATGATTAAAAAGAACTTTGCCTTTAGTCCTTCTCTAATATCCAACTTCTCTAAGATGTGGTCCATCATGGCATCGTCAAGCCCCTCTCTTTCTTTGGTTGACGTGTCCGTAGGTAAACTCTTTAGGAGAGATCTCAACTGTGGGTGCACATAAAGTGTGCTCCCATCCCAGCTGATTTTGAACTTCCTGACTAAGTTCTTCAGTTCTTCAACTTCACGCTTATGTGTAGGGCTGAGGTGAAGAAATACAATAAAGTCAACAAGCCCAGGCAATTCATAAAGAAAATCTCCTTCGTAGAAATGGAGAACCTTGCCTGTCATTGCACGCAACTCTTGAATAACAATTACCTTTCTCTTGAAATTATCATCTTTCTGTTAAATAATAGTTACATTTCAAGAAAAAGGTAATTGTCATTTAGCAATTGCGGGCTGTCTAGACTTTCTTGAGCGAGTTCAGGACATCTGTATTCTCATTTCTGGGAGTATGACCTTCGTCCAGAATGAGAATGGATGGGTATGTTAGTAGTATTTGTTGGCAGGCAGCGGCAGTCTTGTTGGTTTCATTGTCACATACAATTAAAGAAACTTGCTTGTACCCCAAGAAAAGTATTCTTCTTTAATCTGCCCACTGTTTGAGCACCTGAAGGTTCTGTGCTGGGTTATCCGCTTTTACAGAGTAGAAGTCACATAGCGGAATGTCCTCAACTTGCCATGTGAAAAACTCTTTCTTTCATGTAGCCAGAATGCCTCTTGGCATCACCACTAGTGGTCTAGCATGGGGATACTTGGCCAGAAAACTTTGCATAAGAGTAATTATCATGAAAGTTTTTCCAGAGCCTGAAGCATGGGCCAGGATGCAACCACCTGGATTCTCTACAACCAAGTTACTGAGCAGGAAATTGAAGCCCTCAACTTGATAGGGTTTCATTTGTTTTTTGTGCTTGGGATGAGCACTAATTTCAGTGACAGCAGAATCCTGTCCAGATAGTTTAACTCCTTCATGAAATTGTAGACACCCCATTTTTGACCGACCTTGAGACTCAGACGTCGCCGATTGAGCGCTCGGTGATGTTGCATACTGTGCTCGGTCAGAAGTCTCAGAGTCGCGGCCGCGCGCCCTGCCTCCGGGCTTCCGAACTCTCTTTCGTGCCTTGTCTCGGTTTGCGAACCAGGCTCGATTTTTCTCTGTTTTCTTTCCTGAGGGGAGGGAGTGGTCCCGTAGACTATCTCTCAGTGGCCGTGGGCTACTTTTCGTGGCCATAGGCCAATGTTCCCATTCGAGTTTCCGGTTTTCCGAGCCGTTAGGCCGTGTGCCTCGGTTGGGACCCCAACCATCTCCGATTTCTCCGGTTTTGGCATGCATCTCATTTACTCCCATTTAAGGGACACTGGGGCTCGAAACCCACTGCTTCGAACACCACTAGGTGCGGCGGCCCATTTCGGATCCGAACCACGGTTTTGGCCCCGAGCATTCATTTTGCATCGATGTCTGTTCATTTTTGGCGACACCTGCTTAGTCCTTCCGAGGGACACCGGGTCTCGAAACCCACTTCGCACCGAACACCACTTAGGTGCCGGCATTTCATTTTCGGGACCCCAAACTGCGCGGTTTTGGTCCCGAACATTCATTTCACATCCTTTTTCTCCGATTTTTGGCAGAGACCTCTGTTTGGTCCTTCCGAGGGACACTGGGGTCTCTGATACCCACTTCGCAGCCGAACACCACTTCCGGTGCCCGGCAGCCCATTTTCGACCCCCATGCGGTTTTGGTCCCCGAGCTTTAGCTTTTGCATTAGTTTTTGTTCAATTTTGGCGGTACCTCTGTTTCATCATTACGAGGAACACTGCGGTCTCGACTTCGCCTTGGCGAACAAAATCTTTTCTTTTTGCCCTCAAAATATCTAGATATTTTGCCCTCAAAATATCTAGATATTTGAGGCAAGATATTTCAACCCTTTTGGCCCTCCTTTTAAGCCCTCTCTCTTGTCCATTCCAGCAGCGGATCAAACCTCATATTGGGAGGAGAAAAAAATCCTTCAAGAACACTTAAGCTTAAACCTCCATTTTCATAGCAAAAAAGCTCCAAATTTCTTCTAGTCTTGCATTATTTCTTCACCAACACCAAGCCTCACCCTCTCCACTACCATTCCAGCAGCAAGGAAGTGTTTTTCAGAGGTTAAGAGTCAACAAATTCAAGTCAAGAAGCAAAGAAAGAAAGATCTTCAAGGGTAAGCATTCAAATCCCTTTTTCTTGCATAATCTTGAATCAAATTTTTACCCTATTTCCTTTTGTTTTTGGGGCTCCGACCCCTACTGGTTTTAGGCTTATTTTGAGCCCCTCTACAACTTTGTAGAAGGGCTCAACTTCATTTGGTGTTTCCATGATATACTTGTTTCAATATCACTCTTTATGCCATTATTTTGCATGCTTTGTTTGGCTCATGAGTAATCTGATTTTGAGCATGACATCTACTGTAAATATGCATATTTTGGGCTCCTCTTCAATGTTTTAGAAGGAAATTTTGATGTTTGAATTTTCTATATACTACTTGTCTCAAGACCTCTCTTTGGTTCATTATTTTGCATGCCTTTTTAAGCTCAACATGCTTCGGATTTCAGCCTTCATCAGGCTTAGAAATAGCGTTATTTTTGTCTCCTTGTCATGTTTTGTTTATGGTCTTAAGACATTTGGTGCATATTTTCGGTACTTCCTTTGAAATCCTTTCATTTTACCGTAAATTTGCATGCTTTGTTAGACTTGTTTAGATACTGTTTTGAGCCTCCATCAGGCTTAGAGAGTGTCTTGTTTTGGTCTATTCTACACTTTTTGTCAAGGGTCTTAAGTGGTTTGGTGCATCCATTTGGTACCTCTCTTTATAACCCTCTTTTGGCCCTTATTTTGCATGCTATGTTTAGCATATATACATACTGATTTAGAGGTTGTAATCTCTTGAATTTGTGCATATTTTTGTTCCATCTTCAATGTTGTAGAACTGATTTTTTGGGTTTGAGCATTGTAAATACCACTTGCTTTGTAATTCCCCTCTTTTCCCGTATTCTTACATGCCATTGTTACCATATCTATGCTTACAATTTGGCCATGTTTTGTATTGTAAAAATGCTATTTTTGGGGCCGCCTTGCTACTGTTTTTGCTTTCATGTGCCGATTTTGCATGTTTAGCATAGCCGTAGGCCATTTCGGGCACTTAGAATTGCATTTCGGGATGATTTCATGCATTGATTGTCATTTCGTATCATTTCGGGGCTGTTTTCCCCTTTATTTAGTGGCTGAAATTTGATTTGCATGCTTGCATATCATTTCCCATGTCATTTTATGCCTTAATGCATTGCCTCGGTTTGCGTGCCCGTGGGCACGCACTTCGAGGCGCTCCGTTTTCATTCATCGGCATCCCATGTGAGTGCGGCTGAGGCCCTCTCATGTTGGTATAAGCCCAATTTACATTTCGCATGTCATTCCGCATCGCCTCGGTTTGCGTGCCCGTGTGCACGCATTTCGAGGCGCATCTTTTTATCCGACGGCAGCCTATGTGAGTGTGGTTGAGGCCCTCTCATGTTGGCGTAAGCCCAATTTGCATTTTCATGCTTGTATGCCATTGCCTCGGTTTGCGTGCCCGTGTGCACGCATTTCGAGGCACTTTATTTTTATCTGACGGCAGCCTATGTGAGTGTGGTTGAGGCCCTCTCATGTTGGCGTAAGCCCAATTTGCATTTTCATGCTTGTATGCCATTGCCTTGGTTTGCGTGCCCGTGTACACGCATTTCGAGGCACTTCTTTTTTTATCCGACGGCCTCCTATGTGAGTGAGCTGAGGCTCTCCCATGTTGGTGTAAGCCCATTGCATTGCCTCGGTTTGCGTGCACAATACGCGCATTTCGAGGCACTTCGGTTGTATCCGATTTTGCAGTTTTCATCATTGTCTCGGTTTGCATGCCCGTGTGCACGCATTTCGAGGCACTTCGGTTTTATCCAATTTTGCATTGCACATCATCGCCTCGGTTTGCGTGCCCGTGTGCACGCATTTCGAGACACTTCTGTTTTATCCGATTTTGCATTGCACATCATCGCCTCGGTTTGCGTGCCCGTGTGCACGCATTTCGAGGCACTTCGGTTTTATCCGATTTTGCATCGCACATCATCGCCTCGGTTTACGTGTCCGTGTGCACGCATTTCGAGGCACTTCGGTTTTATCCGATTTGCATTTCTCATCATCGCCTCGGTTGGCGTGCACAGGACGCACGCATTGGCTGCCGGTTACTGATTTCTATTTTGTCATCGCCTCGGTTTACGTGCCTGTGTGCACGCATTTCAAGGCACTTCGGTTTTATCCGATTTGTATTTTTATCATCGCCTCGGTTTGCGTGCCTGTGTGCACGCATTTCGAGGCACTTCGGTTTTATCCGATTTGTATTTTGTCATCGCCTCGGTTTGCGTGCCCGTGTGCACGCATTTCGAGGCACTTCGGTTTTATCCGATTTCCATTTCATCATCGCCTCGGTTTGCGTGCCCGTGTGCACGCACTTCGAGGCACTCTGTTTTGTCCGATTTGCATGTCATGCCATCGCCTTGGTTTGTGTGCCCGCGTGCACGCTTTTCGAGGCATCTCATTTTCATCTCATTTTCACAGCATTGTGCATACTAGGCTGTATCTTAGTTGCATTTCATGCATATCATGCATATTGCACGGGAAACGAGGCGCGTTTCGTACTCCGAGTGACGGAACGGGTCTCAATTCCCAAGTCACCGACACTCCGGATTACCCATGATGGAGTTAGGTTTTCATTGTAGCATTCATGTGCATTCATCCTATATTGAGTTGTGCAATTCGGTTCCTCGGCCATCATGCATCGATATGCGTGATTGGTGGCACGAGGATCGAGGCATGCATATATTTGTGAAATACATTGCCCTTTTCCTGCTCTCTGTTGCAGCAAAATCCAGAGTTAGCAACTTTTCAGAATCCGGCGCGCATTTAGAAACACCGCAAGCAGAGGCTAATCGGGCATCCCGATGGATTTCGCGCCAGCACCAACAGCGACATCTATCGAAGCAAAGCGATCCACGGCTTGCATGCGATTCTTGCTTTCTTAGTTAATTGTCAATTAATTAGAAATTAGTATATTTATTTCGGACTGTAATATTCTTTCATTTGGGTCTGTATTATTATTTATTCGGACCCTCTGCGCGAGGGCAATGTTGTAATAAGGGTGGGTGAGTGTGATGTATGTCTTCCAACCTCCATTTCTTTCTTCCTTTTATTTACCTGCTTTGATGGTTAGATATAGGGCATGTTTCAATTAGCATACAGTATGATAGCATGTTTGCATCATTCATCTGTTTTGCATGCACCGGGCTCGGCGCATCATACAAACTGCATTTGTATTTCAATTCCACAGTGAATACATGTTAGCTGTAACATCATCATATGCCATGTTTAGAATAGCCGAGCCTGCCATAGTTGCATTTTTGCATGTGTTGCATTAGGCATTACAGTATACTTAGGATCATGCATGATTTCTAATCAGTTTTCTGTTTTGGCTGGGAGTACTCGGTAAGTTTTATGCTTTAGCATTCTTGCATGCGTGTGAGTGTTGCCATGATAGCATGCTTACCATGAGGCTAACTGCTTATGTGATATAACTGCCTTGAATGCCTGTGGGTGGAGGTTGAGTTATCTGAATTGGGACAATTCATTGACTGTTTGTTTTAAGCCCACTAGATAGTGGCAACATCACTGTTTTCTAAGTCCACCCGAGGGTGGCAAATCCGCATTTTAGCCTGCCTGCAGGCAGCACCATCACATCATTTTCAAACAAACAAACATGAAATGTTTTGTTCCAGTTCAGACGGCCCAGTCTATACTTGTTTGCTGCGAGCATCACATAGTAATCCTAGGCTAATAACCGGAATAAGAGCATACGATGTTTTCAAAAACAGATATCATGGTTAGTAGAGGCCGGTCTTTGACCGGGCGAGAGGGGGTGCTCACGATGTGACCTTCCCTAATCGTACCCAAGTTCCCGAGCCAACTTTGGTAATGACGGACACGTGGCCTTTTGGCACCGAGTCAGGGTTTCCTAAATTTCCCATTTTAAAATATTTAGGTGGCGACTCATTATCCGCAAAGCAGTCCATGTTTGGCACTTCTTTCAAAAAAATCTGTTTTCCTTCAAAACGATTTGCCGGATTTGGACTCTTTGGTTCAAGATTGAGAACCGCAACAAAATCGAGTCCGAACTGTAGCGAGGTCCCCCGCGGGCGTTGTTACAGTTTCTGGCGACTCTGCTGGGGATTTAGAGAACTTGACTCGAACTCATGATATCTGGTTTTGACTACACTTGTGTGTTTCTTTGCATTGCATTTGCATTTGGTGCGCCTAGGACACCGTGTTTGCCATCTGCTATTCCTGAGCGGTTTGCCGGAGGCTTGTCTTGTCAAGGCATGTCCATAAGGCTGATCGGTTACGGGCTCTGCCAGTATGGGAACACAAACCCTGGTTTTACCGGGGCACCCTTTTTGACCATTCGACCTAGTGCATATTCGGATCCATAGTGACCATTCCAAACTAGGACAGGTTGCTTACCCGATATAGGTTGTTTGAAACCGCTGCGTGCGTAGTGAAACCCTAGCTCCTGACAAAATAGGACAGGGAAACCCTACCCCAACATAGGGGTGTTTTGGCTCTCACTTATCTGTTATGTGCTTGTTAGAGTGCGTCTCTACAGGGAATGCATGTATCAGTTTACAAGTTTGAGCATGAGGCCTGCGGGCACCAATTCAGTATTTTGGGTATCAGGCCTGCGGGCATCAGTATTTGGTGGAATCAGTTTTACCTGAGGGTATCAGCTTATAGGCAGAATTTTGGACAGAATTCAGTAGAGGGCACACTCATTCAACTATGCTCGCATCTGTTCAGGTGAAATCAAGCTGAGATGCTGTCTGTTTTCTCTTTTGCTAGGGTAGTCTGGGAACCATAGCTTCAGAGGGCTCCAATATCCCCCGGGTACACCGAACTTGTGTTGATAGACTTTGTCGGGTCAGAGATTCAATTCAAGGGAAACCAGTGTTCTTTCGCTGAGGCAAGGCAAAGAAAGGCCAGTCAGAGCTCACCGGTTCATCTGATCCGTCAGTCACCAGTCACACCACTTTTGTTCATCATCAGTAGACCCGTGATGGCACAAGGTTCGGAAGAATTTGTGGCTATGATAGCAGTGTTAAATCAGGGAACTGCAATGCAGGATGAGACCAGTGCTGAAATGCAACGCCCATCTGGGGCATCTGCCTCACACCCAACTTCGGGACCCCAACCGAACTTTGACCCACTTTTGCCAGCTGAAGATTCGCAGGGCCTTTCCAAACCTGCTAAAGTCAACACAGTCGCCATAGCCGACCCTTTTTCCAAGGCCAGCCTACAAATAGCCAAATTCCAGCTCAGGGTAGATTTTTCACCCCCCTCCATATGAGCCTAACCAGCGCATTCAAAGTCCTGATGGAAAGAGGGCATCTCAAACCCCTTAATCCTCAACCTTTGCCAAACCCACTCCCTGCCAGACATAACCCCAACAAATACTGTGTATATCATCAGCAGCGTGGCCATGGCACCAATGATTGCTACCGCCTTCGTCATGAGATCCAGAATCTCATTGACAACCGGACAATAGCTCCATTTCAAAACCCCAAGGACCAAGTACCTCATCCACATCCCAACCTCAGCCATACACTGCCACCCACCTACAACCCCAGTATATACCCCCCGACCCATATACTCAAGCCCGAGATGTTTATCCCGGAAAGCATGGGCTTAAGCACGATGGATGCACTTGAACCCCAATCATCTCAAACCCGTGAGCCCACTACTTCTGAGCTAAAAAGAATGATCGTAGATCTCCAAAGGATTGTGACAGATCTAGCCTCTGGGACATTGGCTCCATCATCGACCACAGCACATGCTAAGAGTTTCACGACAAAAGGCTCCCCAGTCTTGGAGCGGGCTGCATTGGGAGAAGGCAAATCCCTTGGCAAAGTGGAGGCGAGTGGAAAGAACAAGATAGGGGCGGACATGGATCCTCATGAGCATCTTCTGTTGGCTGTTGAGGCTTTGAAAGCCGAGGGACTGAACAAAGAGCAAGTGCTCACATTTGTTGCAAAAACTGTGGATGACACTTTCGCTACTCAAGTCAGGGGCAGTTTGAATCAAGAGGCAAGCCGGGAAAAGGGCCGTTGTACCAGAAATGATCCTATTAGCTCTAATCCTGCACTCAGAAGAGATCAGCAAACCAGGCCAGCACCTGCCAATCCTTTTTCTGGTACGCCCGGTAAAAGTCCACAAACCCAGAAGTACCAACCTCGAGGTCAGAGGGTCTTCCATGCCCTCCACATGCCTTTGTCCAAAGCTTTCCAAATCCTTGTTGGACAAGGCCATCTCAAACCCCTTGAGCCTCGGCCTCTCCCGAACCCTCTTCCGGCTATACATGATGCTACCCGATCTTGGCATTGCATCATCGAAGTGCCGCCATACTACCGACGACTGCTTCCGTCTTCGCCATGAAGTACAAGATCTATTTGACAACGGGGTTGTCCTCCCGCCGAGCTCAGCAAAGTCTATCGGCACTGGGTCAGTGAACTTGGGGGATAATGTTATGTGAATGGGGGATGAACCATTTGCGGGCGGCACTCAAATTACTCCAGCTGTGGTGGATGGCATGCCTTTATTTTGAGCATTCGCGAATATCGATTTTGTGCTTCGACTTGGGTATTGGGTCGGTTTGCTACTTTGTTTTGAGTCTCCTTTTGTTTCGAGTCGGTCTTTTTGTCTTGGGTCTGTCTTGTTGTATCGAGTCGATCTGTTGTATAAGTCGGTGATTCCGGGTGTTACCTCGGGCGTCACCATTTTGTTTCGCGTTTGTCTTTTGTTTTGTTTTGAGTCTGTTTACGCCAGGAGCAGTTATGCCAATGATTTTGAATGGAGCAGCGGTGATTTACACGCCCTCACATTTGCTTCTGCCGTGTGCTAGTTGTGCCGAGATTTGAATAAAATGTCAGTGCACCCCACCGGCTCTCTTGTGCCTTGAAGCCATTCTATTGACCTAAGTTTTTCAAAACCTTTTTGAACACTGCGGTGAAAACAAAGAGGGAGGAATTCCTCGAGATTTGCAAAACTTTGATCAAATGAGAGAAAGAGAGGCATACTAAGCCCTTAATGAATGAAATCATGCTTGTTAGTGTGAGTACTGAGAAGGACCCTGGCTTGATCCAGACTGGTTTCACACTATCTTGGTATGACGATTCGTCGCTTTCTTAAAAATTTTCAAAAACAAAATGTTTTGCGCAGTCCTGCGAAGACATGTGTGGAATCGCTCTTGAGATTGTGCAGCTTAGGATCGCTCTCGGCCTCGAGACTCAACCCCTTTGCTTCCAAACCTTGAACTTGAATTCAGAAGGTTCAACGGTCAACTACGATGTGAGGCCTGTGTGGCCAGATTTGAAGCAGGCCTCGAACAAGAGGCACCAAAGTCAGATCAAGAAGATCAGACCTCGTCAAAAGAAGCTTGCAAGGCTAGAGCAGAAGCACCCCTCGAACTAGGGGCAAAAAATATCCGATGTGCTCGAAGAGCCAAAGGTGGATCTTTCTGCAAGTCAATACAACAGCCACTCTCCTGGATATAGAGGGCTTCAATCTCAGAACCATTTGGCATGGACTGGTTACATTTTACCCTTTGAGAGGCTCATTTGGGCGAAAACCGAAAAGGCGACCAGAGCAAAAGTTAGGCGAGACAAGAAAAATATATATACAAAAATGCAAAAAGAAAAATGCAAAGATACAAAAATGCAAAAAAAAAAAAAGAAAAGAAAAGAAAAATGCAAAGAAAAAGAAAAGAATAGAAAAAGAAAAAGAAAGAAAAACAAAGCTCATAAGGTAGAAAACACAGCAGCCTTGGCAAAAGTTAGAGCATAAAAGGAGAGGTTAAATACCGAGTGTACCTTAACCCCGAACTACGTGAGCTTGATTCCCATGTTTGGGATCGTGAGGCAACTTCACTCAAGTCCGGTAAAAACGATTCAAATTCGATTGTGTCCATGTAATGGTTTTGATCATCTTTGCCTTCTCTGTATCTGAGAGTTCGGTTGTCATCATCACTCTGAGGACTGATTATAGTGTGCTGCGGCGCCATCCAAACAAGGGGCAACTTTCCGTTGCCACGCAACCCTCCTCAAGCAAGGGGCAGTTTTCCTCCAGATTCGAGGTTGTGCATCTTAAGAGTAGGTTCCGCGCTTGTTGAGCATTGGCCGTTTGCAAAAATAGTTTTGAGAATTTTCTTGAGGTTGACTAATTTTCTCGAAATTGTTTCATTTTCCAAAAGCGGACCTTTTCCTGGACTCAAAAAGGAAAATTTTTCGATTGCTCATAGCTTTGGCGCATGATTTCAAATCAAAAATCGAACAAACATGTTAATCTAACTCTCATTTTGGTCAAAATTTTTTTAGGAGAAAGCTCAAAAATAAAAAATGGTCAAAATGATGAACTAGGGGCACAGTTGGGTCAGGAGTTCTGTCTTTCCCCCTTTATCAACATACTCGCCAAGAAGGGCACTCTACTCGCCGGAAAGGGCACCGTATTCGCCAGGAAAGGGCACAACAAAGGGCTGAAGGCTCTCACATCCTCCACGCAACGAGGTATCAAGCCAAGTGCGAAGCACGAACTAGAATGGGCCGAGACATTCCACTCCATCATCTGGACAGATCTGATCACGTCCAAACTCCCCAGCAGGGCATCATCAACCGATGTCAGCTGCAGATTTGCTACACATCCTGTTGTAGCACAACCCCTCTGTGGGAGGACTTCACTAGCTGTGAGCGGAAGAAAGAAGAATCTAGCTGAATGCTAGAGGCACGAGCCCACAACTTGCTGTTTATCCATCAACCACCCAGGGGAGGGATTGAAAAATGAGAGATTGAAGAATAGAGAGATGTGCGATGAGAGAAAAAGTGAGAAAAGGGCTTTTTCAGAAAAACAGAGCTTGAGGGCCGAGTGATGTGAGAACCACAAATGAGAAAGGGTGGGAAACACTACCCGGTGAAACAGGCTCCTGTGCCGCGTCGAGTGTCGTGTCTTTTGTTTTATCTCGATCCTTGTTTTGAGTCGTCGAGTGTTACTCGATGTGTCTAGGTTATGTGCCTTTTGTTTTCTTGTTGAGTCGTGTCTTTGTATTGATCGTAGGCTCAATACCCGATTGAGAACTTATGCTCACTCTCAATTCCAAAAAATCATTTTGTGCTCCGAGTGCCGTGCCGTTCTCTACATTTGTGCAAAATAGAATTTGTTCTTTCATAAAACCGCAGGGTCCAACCCAGGTCATGTGAGAACAGTAAAACCAAGACCTATCTGAAGCTATGAGTTTGGTTTGCCAAGCAAAAGCAAAAGGAAAATGTCGAGCATCTGAGTTTGTTCCAACTTCATGAAGTTCGAGACTATACTCGTGTGTACCTCTTGAGTCTTGCCAATGTTCAAGTATGAGTGTGCCTCTACCTCAAGCTCAAAATCAAGTCTACTTCAAGCGAATGGCGATCAAGAGTGCTCTCACGAGTACCATTCTACGAGGCATCTTGGCCGTGTTTGCGATGAGTTCCTAGGAGACCAAGCTGCGACGGTGGAAATTAGAGTTCGAATGGCCGTGGCCTAGAACATAAGGTTGGATTTCGAGACTAAAGTCTGGTTTAAATACCCGAGGCGCCCTCGGCTTGAAATCTGTATGGAAGCCCCATAGGTTGAGATAGCATGTATGCACCTCAATTCGGATCTTGAACCAACCTAGTCTGTCACCCGTTGGAGAATAGGGAAAGTTGTGAATATGATCGGGAAGAAAAGCGACATCCGAAGTGTTCTCTACGTGTAGAACCCTTGCCAAATTCCAAGCCTTTGTACTGTGAGTTGAAGGTAAAGTGTTCGAAGAGCATAAGGGGAGATCCCCGTCGGAGAAGAGCGGTTCACCGCCACTCACCTCATGAGGTGCTTTCTAAAGCGCCGCTTTGTCCATTCATTGCTTTCCTTAAGCATCATGCATTGTATTGCATTGTACCTATCAAGTTTCTTTCTCATTTCACCCAATATATCAATCATACTTGTTCACTAAGTGCATCTGTCACACTTCGTGTTTGCCTTTAGTATATCTATCATACTTGTTCACATAGTGTATCTATCACACACTCGCTTTGTCTATTTTGCGTATCAATCACACACACTCACACCTTTGTTCCCCGGTTAAAACCTTCCCTCTCTCCGTATGAAATACGTTGAGATATGCTTGTTGGTTACACCTTTGTTCCCCGGTTAAAACCTTCCCTCTCTCCGTATGAAATACGTTGAGATATGCTTGTTGGTTACACCTTTGTTCCCCGGTTAAAACCTTCCCTCTCTCCGTATGAAATACGTTGAGATATGCTTGTTGGTCACACCTTTGTTTCCCCGGTTAAAACCTTCCCTCTCTCCGTATGAAATACGTTGAGATACGCTTGTTGGTTACACCTTTGTTCCCCGGTTAAAACCTTCCCTCTCTCTGTATGAAATACGTTGAGATATGCTTGTTGGTCACACCTTTGTTTCCCCGGTTAAAACCTTCCCTCTCTCCGTATGAAATACGTTGAGATATGCTTGTTGGTTACACCATTGTTTCCCCGGTTAAAACCTTCCCTCTCTCCGTATGAAATACGTTGAGATACGCCTGTTGGTTACACCATTGTTCCCCGGTTAAAACCTTCCCTCTCTCCGTATGAAATACGTTGAGATACGTCTGTTGGTTACACCATTTGTTTTTCTCCTCGGTTATAACCTCTATCGAGTTGCGTTGTGGGCGTTAGGCGATTGTTGTTGGACCTCCTCTCACGATTTCAGGATTTCGTGGTTAGAGTGTTTCTTTCCTTCTGCCAATTCGTGTTGAATTTATCTCACATTGCATTTTAGCCACTACATTACAATGCATTGCCCAATGAATTCAGCCAATTTTCGGCGCGTGTAACCAATTATCAAAATCTTCCTGCATATCATTTTGCATCTTGCGCACCTCACCACTTGTTAGTGTGCACATCGCCAGCCTATCTGCGCCGCCTTCATACATTGCGACTTACATTCATTGTTCGCCCGCATTACAACCTTGCGTGTGTTGAACTTGGAATCACAGAATCGCATTGAATATATGTTGTTAGCATATTGTTCTTGTTGAATTTCTCTATTTTGCGTGCGATATTGTATGTACGGTTCATTTGAGGTCGGGCGAATCGCAGTATTGTATCTTCTCCGTGTGAGACAGCGGCGAGAATTGAATAATTCTCCGCATTCCTAATCGCATGAAATGTAGTTGTTTGTTTTGCATTCTTGCTTAAAACTGTTGCATCTATTTGTCAATACTTGCTTCATTACAGCTTGCTGCACTTGCATGATCACCTGGCTCTGTGCATATCTTTTGCATTTTGCCCCATTTTGCCTACGAGCATGCCTGCGGGCACATTCTTTGCTTATCTTGTATGATAGTCTAAGTCTTCGGCCTGGTTAAAATTGGGTCGTCTCTGGGCTTAGACATTCACTCCGTCACTTGTGACTTTCGAAGTTCTGTCAAGAGGGCAATCAGAGACACCCCATTTTTGACCGACCTTGAGACTTCGAGCGTCGCCGATTGGCGCTTCGGTGATGTTGCATACTGTGCTCGTTCAGAAGTCTCCGAGTCGCGGCCGCGCGCCCCGCCTCCGGGCTTCTGAACTCTCTTTCGTGCCTTGTCTCGGTTTGCGAACCAGGCTCAGTTTTCTCTGTTTTCTTTCTGAGGAGGAGTGGTCCGTAGACTATCTCTCGATGGCCGTGGGCTACTTTTTCGTGGCCGTAGGCCATTGTTCCCATTCGGAGCGGTTCCGGTTTTCGGAGCCGTTAGGCCGTGTGCCTCGGTTTGGGACCGCCCAACCATCTCCGATTTCTCCAGTTTTTGGCATGCATCTCATTTACTCCCATTTAAGGGACACTGGGGCTCGAAACCCACTTGTGACCGAACACCACTTAGGTGCGGCGGCCCATTTTCGGATCGAACCACGCGCGGTTTGGCCGAGCATTCATTTTGCATCGATGTCTGTTCATTTTTGGCGAACACCTCTGTTAGTCCTTCCGAGGGACACAGGGTCTTAGAAACCCACTTCAGACGAACACCACTTGGTGCGGCGGCCTATTTTCGGGACCCCAAACCGCGCGGTTTTGGTCCCCGAGCATTCATTTCGCATCCGTTTTCTCCGGTTTTTGGCAGAGACCTCTGTTTAGTCCTTCCGAGGGACACTGGGGTCTCGATACCCACTTGACGTACACCACTTAGGTGCCGTGACCCATTTCGAGACCATGCGGTTTTGGTCCCCGAGCTTTCGTTTTGCATTAGTTTTTGTTCAATTTTGGCAGGGACATCTGTTTCATCATTCCGAGGGACACTGCGGTCTCGGATGCCCTTAGCTTGGCGAACAAAATCTTTTCTTTTTGCCCTCAAAATATCTAGATATTTTGCCCTCAAAATATCTAGATATTTGAGGCAAGATATTTCAACCCTTTTGGCCCTCCTTTTAAGCCCTCTCTCTTGTCCATTCCAGCAGCGGACCGAACCTCATTTTGGGAGGAGGAAAAAATCCTTCAAGAACACTTAAGCTTAAACCTCCATTTTCATAGCAAAAAAGCTCCAAATTTCTTCAAGTCTTGCATTATTTCTTCACCAACACCAAGCCTCACCCTCTCCACTACCATTCCAGCAGCAAGGAAGTGTTTTTCAGAGGTTAAGAGTCAACAAATTCAAGTCAAGAAGCAAAGAAAGAAAGATCTTCAAGGGTAAGCATTCAAATCCCTTTTTCTTGCATAATCTTGAATCAAATTTTTACCCTATTTCCTTTTGTTTTTGGGGCTCCGACACCTACTGGTTTTAGGCTTATTTTGAGCCCCTCTACAACTTTGTAGAAGGGCTCAACTTCATTTGGTGTTTCCATGATATACTTGTTTCAATATCACTCTTTATGCCATTATTTTGCATGCTTTGTTTGGCTCATGATTAATCTGATTTTGAGCATGACATCTACTGTAAATATGCATATTTTTGGCTCCTCTTCAATGTTTTAGAAGGAAATTTTTCTGTTTGAATTTTCTATATACTACTTGTCTCAAGACCTCTCTTTGGTTCATTATTTTGCATGCCTTTTTAAGCTCAACATGCTTCGGATTTCAGCCTTCATCAGGCTTAGAAATAGACTTATTTTTGTCTCCTTGTCATGTTTTGTTTATGGTCTTAAGACATTTGGTGCATATTTTCGGTACTTCCTTTGAAATCCTTTCATTTTACCGTAAATTTGCATGCTTTGTTAGACTTGTTTAGATACTGTTTTGAGCCTCCATCAGGCTTAGAGAGTGTCTTGTTTTGGTCTATTCTACACTTTTTGTCAAGGGTCTTAAGTGGTTTGGTGCATCCATTTGGTACCTCTCTTTATAACCCTCTTTTGGCCCTTATTTTGCATGCTATGTTTAGCATATATACATACTGATTTAGAGGTTGTAATCTCTTGAATTTGTGCATATTTTTGTTCCATCTTCAATGTTGTAGAACTGATTTTTTGGGTTTGAGCATTGTAAATACCACTTGCTTTGTAATTCCCCTCTTTTCCCGTATTCTTGCATGCCATTGTTACCATATCTATGCTTACAATTTGGCCATGTTTTGTATTGTAAAAATGCTATTTTTGGGGCCGCCTTGCTACTGTTTTTGCTTTCATGTGCCGATTTTGCATGTTTAGCATAGCCGTAGGCCATTTCGGGCACTTAGAATTGCATTTCGGGATGATTTCATGCATTGATTGTCATTTCGTATCATTTCGGGGCTGTTTTCCCCTTTATTTAGTGGCTGAAATTTGATTTGCATGCTTGCATATCATTTCCCATGTCATTTTATGCCTTAATGCATTGCCTCGGTTTGCGTGCCCGTGGGCACGCACTTCGAGGCGCTCCGTTTTCATTCATCGGCATCCCATGTGAGTGTGGCTGAGGCCCTCTCATGTTGGTATAAGCCCAATTAACAGTTCGCATGTCATTCAAGATCGCCTCGGTTTGCGTGCCGTGTGCAGCGCATTTCGGCGCATCTTTTATCCGCCGGCGGCCTATGTGAGTGTGGTTGAGGCCCTCTCATGTTGGCGTAAGCCCAATTTGCATTTTCATGCTTGTATGCCATTGCCTCGGTTTGCGTGCCCGTGTGCCGATTTCGAGGCACTTCTTTATCCGACGGCCTCGATGTGAGTGGCCGAGGCTCTCCCATGTTGGTGTAAGCCCATCGTTGCATTCCGTATGCCATTCGATTTTCCATCACATCATCGCCTCGATTTGCGTGCTGTGTACGCATTTGTTGGGCCTTCATTACGATTTTTTAACGCCTTCGCGCCTTTCGGTTTTGCGCCTGTGCGGCTGCATTTTGACCGGTTGTATCCGGTTTTCATTTCAACATTGCCTCGGTTTGCGTGCCTGTGGGCGCGCATTTCGAGGCACTTCGGTTGTATCCGATTTTGCAGTTTTCATCATTGTCTCGGTTTGCGTGCACGATTTCGAGGTTTTAACGCCGGGTTTATCCATTTTGCATTGCACATCGCCGCCTCGGTTTGCGTGCGTGTGCGCATTTCGAGACACTTTTTATCCGATTTTGCATTGCACATCGCCTCGGTTTTGCGTGCGCGTGTGCCGCATTTGGCACCGGTTTATCGATTTTGCATCGCACATCATCGCCTCGGTTTACGTGTCGTGTGCACGCATTTCGAGGCGCCGGTTATCGATTTGCATTTCATCATCGCCTCGGTTGGCGTGCCTGTGCACGCATTTGGCTGCACTTTGGTTTACGATTTCTATTTTGTCATCGCCTCGGTTTACGTGCTGTGTGCACGCATTTCAAAACACCGGTTTTATCCGTTGTATTTTATCATCGCCTCGGTTTGCGTGCACGTATGTGCGCATTTGGCTTCCGGTTTATCCGATTTGTATTTTGTCATCGCCTCGGTTTGCGTGCGTGTGCACGCATTGAGGCACTCTGTTGTCCGATTTGCATGTCATGCCATCGCCTTGGTTTTGTGTGCCCGCGTCACGCTTTTCGAGAGCATCTCATTTTCATCTCATTTTCAAAGATTGTGCATACTAGGTCGTATCTTAGTTGCATTTCATGCATATCATGCATATTGCACGGAAAGCGAGCGTTTCAGACTCAGGTGTGAGCGGGTCTCAATTCCCAAGTCACCGACACTCCGGATTACCCATGATGGAGTTAGGTTTTCATTGTAGCATTCATGTGCATTCATCCTATATTGAGTTGTGCAATTCGGTTCCTCGGCCATCATGCATCGATATGCGTGATTGGTGGCACGAGGATCGAGGCATGCATATATTTGTGAAATACACTGCTGTGCCCTTTTCCTGCTCTCTGTTGCAGCAAAATCCAGAGTTAGCAACTTTTTGTCGTGGCGCATTTCGAAACATCGCAAGCAGAGGCTAATCGGGGCATCCGGTGGATTTCAGCCCAGCGACCAGCGGCGACATCTATCGAAGCAAAGGTCCACGCTTGCATGCGATTCTTGCTTTCTTAGTTAATTGTCAATTAATTAGAAATTAGTATATTTATTTCGGACTGTAATATTCTTTCATTTGGGTCTGTATTATTATTTATTCGGACCATCTGCGCGAGGGCAATGTTGTAATAAGGGTGGGTGAGTGTGATGTATGTCTTCCAACCTCCATTTCTTTCTTCCTTTTATTTACCTGCTTTGATGGTTAGATATAGGGCATATTTCAATTAGCATACAGCATGACAGCATGTTTGCATCATTCATCTGTTTTGCACGCACTGGGCTCGGCGCATCATACAAACTGCATTTGTATTTCAATTCCAAATTGAATACATGTTAGCCGTAGCATCATCATATGCCATGTTTAGAATAGCCGAGCCTGCCATAGTTGCATTTTTGCATGTGTTGCATTAGGCATTACAGTATACTTAGGATCATGCATGATTTCTAATCAGTTTTCTGTTTTGGCTGGGAGTACTCGGTAAGTTTTATGCTTTAGCATTCTTGCATGCGTGTGAGTGTTGCCATGATAGCATGCTTACCATGAGGCTAACTGCTTATGTGATATAACTGCCTTGAATGCCTGTGGGTGGAGGTTGAGTTATCTGAATTGGGACAATTCATTGACTGTTTGTTTTAAGCCCACTAGATAGTGGCAACATCATCGTTTTCTAAGTCCACGAGGGTGGCAAATCCAAGCATTTAGCTTTGCTGCAGCAAGCACCATCACATCATTTTCAAACAAACAAACATGAAATGTTTTGTTCCGATTCGAGACCCGATCTATACTTGTTTCTTCGAGCATCACATAGTAATCCTAGGCTAATAAGGAATAAGAGCATACGATGTTTTCAAAAAGCAGATATCATGGTTAGTAGAGGCGGTCTTTGGCCGGCGAGAAGTGCTCACGATGTGACCTTCCCTAATCGTACCCAAGTTCGAGCCAACTTTGGTAATAGCGGACACGTGGCCTTTTGGCACCGAGTCGGGGTTTCCTAAATTTCCCATTTTAAAATATTTAGGTGGCGACTCTGTTATCGGCAAAGCGGTTCATGTTTGGCACTTCTTTCAAAAATCTATTTTCCTTCAAAGCGATTTGCGGTTGGACTCTTTGGTTCAAGATTGAGAATCATAACAAAATCGAGTCGAACGTAGCGAGGTCCCCATGAGCGTTATTCTGATTCTGGCGACTCTTCTTTGAGGATTTAGAGAACTTGACTCGAACTCATGATATCTGGTTTTGACTACACTTGTGTGTTTCTTTGCATTGCATTTGCATTTGGTGCGCCTAGGACACCGTGTTTGCCATCTGCTATTCTGGCGGTTTCTTGAGGCTTGTCTTGTCAAGGCATGTCCATAAGGCCGATTCTGAGCTCTGCCCGATATGGGAACACAAACCCCGGTTTTACCGGGGCACCCTTTTTGACCATTCGACCTAGTGCATATTCGGATCCATAGTGACCATTCCAAACTAGGACAGGTTGCTTACCCGATATAGGTTGTTTGAAACCGCTGCGTGCGTAGTGAAACCCTAGCTCCTGACAAAATAGGACAGGGAAACCCTACCCCAACATAGGGGTGTTTTGGCTCTCACTTATCTGTTATGTGCTTGTTAGAGTGCGTCTCTACAGGGAATGCATGTATCAGTTTACAAGTTTGAGCATGAGGCCTGCGGGCACCAATTCAGTATTTTGGGTATCAGGCCTGCGGGCATCAGTATTTGGTGGAATCAGTTTACTGAGGTATCGGCTTATAGCGAATTTTGGGCAATTGATGAGAGGGCACACTCATTCAACTATGCTCGCATCTGTTCAGGTGAAATCAAGCTGAGATGCTGTCTGTTTTCTCTTTTGCTAGGGTAGTCTGGGAACCATAGCTTCAGAGGGCTCCAATATCCCCCGGGTACACCGAACTTGTGTTGATAGACTTTGTCGGGTCAGAGATTCAATTCAAGGGAGACCAGTGTTCTTCTTGAGGCAAGGCAAAGAAAGGCGTCGAGCTCACGGTTCATCGATCCACCACCAAATACACCACTTTTGTTCATCATCGATGGGCGTGATGGCACAAGGTTCTAAGAATTTGTGGCTATGATAGCGATGTTCATCGAGGAACTGCAATGCGAGGATGAGACGATCTTTGAAATGCAACGCCCATCTGGGGCATCTGCCTCACACCCAACTTCGGGACCCCAACCGAACTTTGACCCACTTTTGCCAGCTGAAGATTCGCAAGGCCTTTCCAAACCTGCTAAAGTCAACACAGTTGCCATAGCCGACCCTCTTTCAATTACGTCCATTTGATTACAACTCTTTACCATTTTTTTTTATCAAAAAATATGCATATACGAGGCATGTGTCATTTTTTTTTTAGTAAACTTATAACTTTACTGAACTTAGTTAATCTCAATCAATTGACATTATAATATTTGTTTTGAAAATCACAAACGACATTAGCAATTTGATCAAAATTATCCACGAAATTTAAAATGAAGTGCCAGAATTGAGGGAGTTTAAAGTGCATCGAATCAAATGAGACAACGGATAAAATGTGTACACCACCCCTATAATTTTCCCTTCAATCCAATTTCTATGATTTGATCTTTCTTAAAGGGGAAGGAAAAGATTGAAGACAATTGGCAAACAGCATATCCAAATGTCTGACACTATCGATGGCTCTTCTTGAAAGTAGCCAGTTGTACCATTCATTTGTTACAGGTACTACTTCCGGAATTACATTTTTGATAGTCAAAGTATGCGCCTTGTCAAAGTTTAGTTTGTAATGTTTGAAATTGGTTTGGTTCCACATGTGTAAAAATATTTAAATAGTGTCGATTCAGTCCCGGATGTATGAAAGGTGTTTTACGTAGATTTCGGGGCCATATTGACATAAATACTTATATATGTATTCATATTTAAGATTTAGTGATGATAAGCTTGACGATGCTTTCATGCAGCCAGCAACAATTAAAGGAAATGCAAGGGGCAGACAACACTCGACCAAAAATGGTGGGTGTGAAAATCTGTATTCTCTATAATATACTATGATGGAAACACATGACTGGGTTGCTATCCACACCTTGTATTGAATGGTTGTACTGGGCTT
The DNA here is from genome assembly GCA_025200525.1 of Camellia lanceoleosa. Taxonomy (NCBI): domain Eukaryota; kingdom Viridiplantae; phylum Streptophyta; class Magnoliopsida; order Ericales; family Theaceae; genus Camellia; species Camellia lanceoleosa. Next base: position 747,081 of record JANUSC010000093.1, read on the forward strand.
TTGATTCTTTCATGTTTGTTGGATTGTAGAATGTAATAATGTCAACTTCCTACTGTTTTTCTAAATTTCGATTCTTTCTAAAACTCCATATATGCTTTGTTTCTGACTTTTTCCTGTAACTATTATTTGTATTTGCAGTCTTATTTAATTACCAATAATGCACACAAATTGCGTTTGGCAAAAGTTGTAGTTATAGTTATTTTGGACTTATAGTTGTTACTTGTCTTGTATGTGTGTCACTTTCATGCTTAAAGAGGAGAAAGGAGCTTGGGGAAAGGTGGAAGGCACTCCCCTCTGATGAGAAGAAGAGGTTTGCAGACATGGCTAAGGCGAGTGCCAAGGAACACACCAAAGTAGTTCCATGTGCACCGAAATCTGAAAAGGTAATTACATACTTCATGTTTTCATAAATGCATTTGGCTAGGTCCTGCTTTGCTGACATTGTTGGTTGTATTTTTGTATTAATTTAAGTGTAAAAAATGTGTAGACTAAAAGGCAACTCCTCATATCATTGAAGTCATTTGTTCAGCTAGTTAACTGGTTTAACGAAGCACAAAAGCAAGTAGTCATTGATATTGGGTTTGGTGGCCTCCTAGGGATCAAGTGTACACATATAGAGTAGGACTTCTGCGAATGGTTGGGACAGAACTTCAATCCTGACAGTAGTTCATTGAATGTTCATGATTGTCAACTCAGGCTCACCTGTAAAGTAGTTAATGTTTTATTGGGAATACGGTGTGAAGGCGATGACGTGCAGTTGGCTAGTTCATTAGACGCATATCCCAATATCTATGAAGAGGTTGGAGTTGTTAAATGAGTCATTCCTTTGAACAAGTTGAGACTTTATCTAACCGAGACTGATGGTACGGAGGACGAGTTTCAGAGGAAATTTGCCTTTATGCGTGTTGGGGCCATGTTGTGTCCTACCACAATGACCGCCTTGAGTTCATCGTTCATTCATGCCGTGAAGGACGTCAATGGTATGCAAGCTTGTAATTGGGCAAAGTTGACACTGCAATTCCTTTAGAACAGTGTTCGCAAGTATAAGACCAAACGTCATCGCTGCAACTGGATGTGTTTTCCTGATAATGGTATGCCAATAACTCAATTGTTTTTCTATTCCTCGTTCATATGTTTCATGCATTGTTTTTCATGGTTCAACAAATTGGGCTTCATTAGGAAATACAATGTTACAGTATGTCGATCGACAAATAACACTCTTCATAACCAAGTATGCTCATCGTAGAAAGAGCTTTTCTGCAACCACCATCATGAATTTACGAATAAAGAGTACAAGGGGAAAAAAAATCACCGACCTCAATGGAGAAACCAATTTTCCTACGTTGCGAAGAGGGGAACATAATTGATTGATCTTCATCCATTTTGAATAATCAATCAGACACAAAACTGATACAGGAAATTTAATACACATTTGTAGGCAGAGTTGAAGAAGAATATATAGAAGAAACCTTGATAGAACCATTACCAAAGCAAATGTATTCATTCTGGGAAATGTCTTTGGGGTGTCAGCCATTCATATACACAAACATGTACATAAATTTTTTTTTTTCATCAATAAAGTCCTTGTTTTCCTGTACATTTTTTTTTCAAAAAAACATTGCATCATATGTGCCAATAAAGTTCACAGCATCGTAAACAAAATTGGTATTCTATGTACGTTCAGCTGCAAAATTGACAAGAATCAATGTCATTGTTACTGAATATAGTTGATTTTGGTGGGAAGAAAAAACTAATTATGGTGTGCCCCTTACTGTCCATAGTTATTGTACATCGATTGTGTTTGTCTGAGCTCCACAAGTACGTCGACTACAACGCGGTCCATGCCTCGGCTTCATGATTGGGGTGATGCTCAAATACAAGAGATGCTACGACGTATTAGAATGAAGCAAAATTTCCCAACAAATGCAGTAAACACTCCAACCAGTATGCACATTTGACAACATTGACCCACTTGTCTTGAACATACAATGTCAGACTTCATTTATGCATTTCTATGATTCGGTGGAGTTTGATTGTACTAAGGACGAAAGCGACGCCGATGATGACAAAATGGATGCACACCATGTCGATAACCAACAAAAAGCATAGTACGATGAAGTTCGCATAACCAAAGTACAGTCAGACATTCGTGAACTGAAAGAAATGATGAAGCAAGTTCTTCAGAACCAAACAGATTTAATGGAGATGTTGCGACATTTTCGAGGGAAGCAAGTTATTGACAATGAGAAAGTAATCTATCCAATTATTACGCAAATTTGACATAGTTGAGTCACAACATTTGAAGATGATTTATAAGACTAAGTATACGTATGTGCTTGTACGATTAGGTGGAAGGCAATGATGTGTGTATCATTAACCCCTCCTCCAATGTTCTTTGAGGAAATATCTTTAAGCAAGCTGCTTCAACGTTTCAGTTTGGGATGTAACCAACCGTAGACTAAACAAACCAATTTAGCTAAATTGAAGCAAATACTACAGCACGTCATGGAAGGTATATTCTTTAGACCACAATCGGCAGGCATGGACAAACAGGGTGTGGACCCTTCAGTTGGAGTGGAGGCGCATGACGATGGTGTGGTCAAACCAACTGACGAAGTTAACCCAATGAAGTGTAATATTTCAGATGTACAAGGAGTGGATCACCAAGAACAGAATGTCAAGGGAACCTTGGCAAGGGACAAAAGTGATTTCCATGATGGACACAAGTTGAACATAGAAAAAGGTGGGGACAACCAGAAGAAGGGAGGCCTTCACTTGGGGGAAAGATACGAAACTAAAGATAAATACACTCCTAAGCTTCAATTAGTGGGTGTGAAGAAAGTGGCATGCGATGTGCATACTTCTCCTACTAAGATTGGCCAACCATTGGGAGTAAGTGGAATCGTTAGAGGAAGAGGAAAACGAAGAGGAAGAGGAAAAATGCGTGGAAGAGGAGTTCAAGCCACTGAGGTTGGGGATATGCATTTGTGCAGATAGCAAAACAAGTAGTCGACTTGTAGAAGAAAAATTGTGAATTCATGACATTAGTTCACCTCTGGATGTTGATGGTCTGAATAAGGCGAACAAGGTACAAATACTGCCTTTAATGCCTCACAAGTTCTGAATAACCAATTCATGCCCACATCAATAATGTGAATCACTAATTTTATAATGATTTGTGTTGTATTGTACTAGTTGTCAAACAATTGCATGTTTGCACTTATGACTGCTGGCATATGTTTTTACACATTTCTAAGAAACTCTGCACCAAACTTCAGAAGTTAGAAAAACTCTGAGGTTCAAAGGTTATACATCATTTCACGTTCTTTTTTATGAGTAACAACCTTGTTGTGTAAGTTTCAAATTTTTTTATGAAATGTGTTTTGTTACTTGACTGTTTATTTTTGTAGGAGTCGTTGAGGATGTTGGACAGCGAAGGGTTCTGATCGGCGGAGGAACAAAACTTGTCGACTATGTATTTGACAATAGCAAAAATGAAATGTATTGTTTCATTTAGTACTTGTAAATTTTAAATGACAGTCCGTTGTGAAATAACTATTGTTCTAAGGATCATTATTGCTTATAGGGACATTGTTGTTTCCATGAATCTTTAAGCTAAAACCAGGGTCGTGGCCATCCGACACTGTAAGTGTGGGATATGCACATATAAATTTGCGATTTTCGTTTGAAGAACTTGGAAACCTTTCTAATCAACTTGCCTCATGTCTTACATACAATGTTCCAGCCAATCAAGTTGGTGGTGGTGCAATTGACTAATCGACAGAGGGATTTGCACATTGACAAGAGGCATACTGATTGGTTCTTTCCTATATATCTGTCGGTAAGTAAGTGCATTTAAAGCTAGGTTGTATTTTGTATATGACATATTTTGACAAATGTTTGCCTCAATGACCTTTATGCATTACACATGCAGACTTTGATTCTAAATAAATATACACAACTGTAGCTTGACTTTTTCGCGCCCCCTTTTCGGAAGTTGAAATAAGCCCTACAGTATTGGACTCCCGTGGTTCTGAATCTAATCTCACAAGTGCAATGTGAAATTGATAAGCATCAAAGAGTCCAACTTCGGCAAATCTTTTGAAAAATTGATTTTGAATCAAAAATGCCAAAAATGGACTGCTTTGCCAGATACAGAGTCGCCGCCTAAATATATTTTGTATTGGAAAAATTTAGGAAACCCATGACTCATGCCAAAGGCCACATGTCCGTCATCACCAAGATTGTCTTGGCTCGGGAACTTAGGTACGAGAGGGGAAGGTCATGAATGAATTTGAGCACCCCCGCTCGCCGATCAAAGATCGGCTTCTACTAATCATGATATGAATCTTATGTACATTATATGCTCTTGTTCCGGTTTATTAGGTTAGCATTACTATGTGATGTGCACACACACAAGTATAGACTAAATCGCAAGAATTGGAACATTTCGAATCATGTTTGTTTTGAAAATTGTTTCGAAATATGTACTACTTGAAAAATTGATCGCATATGAACATTTACTCAAATTATTTCAATTCAAGCAATAAGCCTTCATCCACAGGCATTCATGCAGTTATAGCACTTAAGCAATTAGCCTCATGGTAAGCATGCTAAACATGGGAACATCAACACTCATGTAATTATGCTAAAGCGAGTAAATGCTCACCTAGTACTCCAAGCCAAAACAAACAAAAGAGTTAGAAAAATGCATGATTCATAACTTTGCAATATGACTAATACAACACATGCAATATGCAATTAATAGGCTCGGCTACTAATATGACATATGGATCATATAGCGATCCCGGGTTTACCCCTTGTTGTACAGTGATCCGGACATGTGTCCGTGGATGATAGTAGTTGATTATTTCTTTGTGTACATCCTCTCTTTCTTTGTATTTGAGTTATGGGATGTGTTGGGCAGGTTTGTTACAGGTTGGTTGAATTTAGAAACCAAAACTAGTTGCCCAGATTTTGACCTGTCGCCGCTCGGCGAGGACCCTTTGTTGCTTATGCGCTCGGCGGGGAGTTTACTGCTTCGCTGCGGCCGGAAAAACACCCATCCAGTATTTTCACTGTAGTGTTTATGCTTTCGGCGGAGGTTTGGCCTTCGGCGGGAAGTTTAATGTGTGGGCGCGCTCGGGGGGAGTTGGATGCCGAATTCGGCATGCTGTCATTTCTTTGGTCATGGCCGCTTAGCCGCCACCTCGGCGAGCATCCGCCGCTCGGCGGGGTTTGGCATCAGCGCGCGGGCGACTCTTATTTAAAAGCGGGATTCGACTTTTGTATCGCTTTTTCAAGATCTTTTCTCTCTCTTACTTTTCCAAAAAGCCATTTTCAGAGCTTCTCACTCTAAAACCGGCCCTTCTCTCTTAGATTTGATCTAGTAGGAGTTGTTTGCTTACTTTTGGCCTTTACAAAAGTTGTGTTGATCGTCGAGGGCTACGTTTTAATCTGAAAATTTCGGGATTTGGAGCATTTTGATTTTGGTCTTCATCTCCGTTGGAGCTCATCTTTTGAGATAGAGATAACCTATTCATTTCTATGGATTTTGTCTTTAAATTTTAGTATTTTGAGATGTTGGGGTTGGTTTGGTAATTTTGCGAAAGTTTGGGCTTTTGTGTAATTTTACAAAAGTTGGGGTTTAGTTTATAATAAACCTAGATGCATGTTTGGCATAGAGAAATGGAATAAATATTGAAAAGGGAACCTAAGGGTTGTAATGTTAATTATGGAAAATGCCCTAATTACATTGGTTAATTAATTTGTATAATTAATTGTAAGCGAGAATTGAAGTGGAAATGTTGAGATTGGGAGTATGTGAGTTTAAAGGGTATAGTTGAATTACTTATCACTCACCGAATTGAAATGTTGATATATTATCCATTTTGTGCATTTATTTTCTGTATAGAAATAACTACTTTGGGCTATCGGTGGAGGATAGTCTTGATTGTTGTAGACAATGCATGATGATTAGGCAAGCCTAGAAACTAATCCTTTGGAATGTGTCATTGAGAATGACGGTTGAAAGAATACATTAAATTTCTGTATTGATTGATAATGTGTGTAATGATTGTTTATATGCATTGTGTTGTGTTGGAGGAGATAGGGGATGTACTCCACGGTTTAGGGGATGATAGGGGATGGACCTCTAAACCGGATGTTGTTGGGAGAAGATAGGGGATGGACTCCATAGATAGAGCTCATATGCTTATCTAGTATTGTGTTGACAGCTCATATGCTTGTCTTTGGAAGTGTGATAGTGCTCTTATGCATATCTATGGAAGTGATGATATAGCTTGTATGCTTATCTTGGTGTGTGACATAGCTAATATCGTGATCTATTGTGAAAGTGGGAAAATGTTTAATATGAGTTCTTGTCTCATATGAGTTGTTTAGCCGGCAGGTTTCCGAGTTACCATAGTTGTAAATTGGGAATTGAAAAGGAAATAGAAAATGAACTGTAACATGGACTTGTATGTCATGAAACTGTAAAGTATTGTAAGTGGAAGTACCTGTGTTAGCCATCTATCAACTGCTAATCTTTTAGTCATTGTTCATATTTGGTTTAGTATATTTCTACTGGGCTGTGGCTCACCCTATATGGGAACATCATTTTCAGGTACAGGTAGCATACCACCTCCAAGGACATAACTTGGGAGGCTAGAGGCGGGCAGACTGTTATTGTTTATTTTCTTTTGATGTATTACATGTATATTCAAGCCAAGGGCTTAATGTGTAAATGAGTTAGCACTCTTTTGTTGTAACCAAGTGTTAACTTGGAAAGCTGTAAGCCCTTAGGGCATTTGCTTTTGTTGTTAACATGTAATACTTTTGTAATGAAACTCTGATGAATAAAAGAATGTGGAACTTTTGTATATTAATGCATGTCCCTATTGATGATTTAATGTTATTATTTTGAGGGCGTTACAGATCAATTAAATAGCATGCAGTCTAAGTACGTATTCAAAGAATGTATTAAACTAACAATGTAGTTATAATAATGAACCGAGCCTTAGTGCAGGCAATACAAATGGATGCAAACATGAAGTATGCTAAACAAAATGTGATGTCCCTAAACTAACCATCATAAGCTAATAAATAAAAGAGAGAAAGACGTGAGATTGGAAGACATACACATTATTACAAGTTTGCGCTCTCACAAAGGAGAGTTCGAATGAACTAAACTAATTAAAGCTAAGCTAATTATTAAAAAATAAATTAAATTAGCTAAACTACTTAACTAATTATTACAACAAATGAATTAACTATTCTAGTTAACTAATGATTACAACATCACAACTAGTTTACCATTTGAACTAATTAAATAATTACAACATAAGTGCAATTAAAAGAAGTAAGTAAGCTAAACAATTAAGCACTAAGCTAACTATTTTGCCTCGGGAAGCTAGGGATGTTCATGCGCATGCTTAGTTTCCACCCGAAAAGGCCATTGTTTTGCTTCTGGAGAGCTTCTGTTGCACAGATAACACATACACTGTTGCCCACTTCCAGAATAACTCTGCTCTACCTGACAAACATGTTCTTTGAATTTTGCATCGATGGTACGGCCAGCATGATGAGGCACTGCCACCGATGATAGTGATAAGCCATCAAAGGTGGCTGCCGCCATGGAAAGTAACTTGCCACCCACTTGCTACCTAGTTCACCTTAACCAGCGAGAGAACAAACAGAGTAATACACAGGGTATTTCAAGGGTTTGTTTGCACAACTCACCCCTCCTTTTCATGAACAAATCAAGGAGTAGTGAAAGCCGCAAACCACCAACTCAAGCAATTTCATTGCATGATGGCTTGTGAGTGAAAGTGTGCAAGTTCAATAATTGCAATGAAATGAGACTCTCAAAGCCACCTCCCTATCATGAATGATCAAAGGAAGTGGTGACCTTGGAAACTTGAATCATTTCATCACTAGTGAGTATGAACTGGTTCAAGCTTCTATATGTTCAATTAACATCCAATTGAACACAACCAAATTATTATCTTTCACCATTTTAGCCTCAATTTTAATTACTCCATTTTAACTTACCAACCTTTCTTTAATCAATTGAGTCCAAAGGGTGAGTTTAAGTCTTCTAATGGAAAGAGGGCTCAAACCAAGAGTTGTTTTAGGCATGAAAGAGACATCATACTATTGGTAATAAACCCCCTAAGAGATTAAACCATTAAGCATGACATCTCAATCTCATGCTTTAAGCAAATAATTTGTTTGAACCACTTTCAAAGCAAAACAAAAAGCCAAGAAAGGAGGGAGGTTGCAGAGATTATTAGTGCTGAAAATAGTTAGAAAAGCATAAATAAATGCTATCAACTCAAATAAGATGGTGTCTAAGGCCTAAAACACCAAGCTCATGAGGACAATTATACTATAAGCATGCAAAACAAAGCTCAAATGCAACTATCAACCACAAATAGTCTAAAATAAGTCCTAAAACATGCTGAAATTAAGTTAAAAATAGCTATATTAACATGTTAAAACATGGCACAAGCTAGACTAGTAAGCAAGACACAAGGAGGGGAGGCTAACCCCTCCAAATTTGGACTTCAAAACATGATTTTTGCCATTGAAATAACTCTGAAAAATAGTGTTTAAAAGCTTAGAAAAGATGATACAAGGGTGGGAAATACAAGGACAAAGGCCTCCAAAACAAGGTATAAAGAATGGTGGATCACCCGTTAACCTTTAATGGCCTTGAAACCCAAGCTTCAGCCCCAAAACACAGAGTTTTTATGGCCCCAAAACAGTTGAAAAATAGCAAAAAGAATAATAGTAGGAAAGCAAGCAAATAGGTAAAGCCTTATACCTCTTGAAGAAGAAGCAATTCAAGCAATAAAACCAAGACAACACACCCTTCAAGAGCTCAAACTAAGCTCAAAATGCCTCGACTCAAAGATGAGAAGGTTTGGTTAAGGGTGTATAGGCAAAGGTGAAGGATTTGTAGGCAAAAGTGTAGGAATTTGCTAGAGAAAGAAAGAATTATAGAGAGAGAAAAAATTTGATCTAAAATGTTTCCAACCTTCAAACATGAGAGAGGGCCTCCTATATATAGAAAACATGAATTCTCCTCAAGAATATCCCCTACATGTGGGGGAGATGCATGCATCTGTGCAAATAGTGCAATTTGTCTAAAATATCTGCAAAAAAGCGGTGGCCGAGGCCATCCATCCAGTGGCAACCAAAAAGTGATGGCGGTGAGGCTTGAAAAAGCCAAGGCTTGGTCCAAAAATTGAGGCAACAAGAGTGTAGGGTTTGAAGGGCTCAAAGTTATGGCATTCCCGAGGATTTTGAGCACTTGAGCATATAAACTCATCATCAAGTGTGCATGCGATGGTGTCCAAGTGGTAAGGGCCGTCAAAATTGGGTTTTTCAACAACCTTTGCACCATGAAAATATCGTCACATCATTTTTGGACATAGCGGATACATTGGTGCGCTTGATGCATGTAAGAGGGTAATATCAATGTTGATCCCATTATATTAAAACAAAAATATGAAAGCCGATTACATGTTGAAACAATGTCTACACTTGTGTTTGTGTGTAGATTTACATGCCTTTTAATTCTGAGTACATTGGTTGTGTGTTAAAATTGTTATGGTGGACAGTGTAGCCTACCTATTTGACTCATTCCCATCTAGCAGACCGAACAAAATGAAGCTAAATGCGGCAAAAATTTTGGTATGTCCTTGTGGTGGATTTCTCAACACTACAACAAACTTGAACATCCTTTACATAAACCAACTTCAACCTTCTAGAATAGGTTCAAACTATGCACGACTTGTTGCAACTACACTTTGGAAATGAATATGTTACAGACGTGCGTAGCTTCGACCTTCGCATGTTAGATAAAAGGCCATTACAACAACTGGATGAGTAATCCACAATCCCTCCCTTACATTTATGTGTCTCCTGAATGACTGATTTAATGAACCTACTGACATTGATGACAAATTTAATGTTAAATTATTTTTATATACGTTTGGTGTGGGATATTCGACATCAAATACATCATTGACCTAATTTATACGGTCCACACAAGGTACATTTTACCGCTTCATTTCCATTTTCAATCAAATCCTTCCTTGTATTTCTTGCAATTATAAGCGATTTGTCTTATGATCTTTACGTACAAAGTTCTATCCTCTGCGTCATAAGTTATTGGTTGATATCGTTATGGATGTCAATAATTCAAAGATCGAAGAGTATCGAGAGTGCATTGATATCGACAATGCCACAAACTAGGCGATGATGGGAATAGTGGCGATGCGTCACTAATTTGGGTGGCAATAGGGCTTCACTAATTTTTTATTCATTGATTTCAATATAGATGTTAAATATGGCTCCCCAATATTGTTTCTTGAAGGATGTAAAGATAGGCGAAGCGTTGAAAAGTGAAAGTCATATGTAAACATAGATCAAACATTTCAATGTGGGCTAACGTGTTATTATTATTTTGTTTACGCATATTTGTTATGCATAATTCGGATGAATCGATTGAAACAAATATATTTCTGAATGTTTTTTACTCATATTTTGAGGAATGTACTTGCTAGCCAATTTAAAGCATAACTTTGATGTCGTAACTTTAATGTTAGTTATAACATATCTATGTTATTTGGAATTAAGTACATTATCTTCATGATGTTGTTACTCATCAAATTATGATGTCATACATAATTGAGATTGATTTGACACATCTCATCGGTATTCAATATTGATTTTAGAGATGCTCCTGACTCTCTTTTAGAAACGTCATTAAATCAATCTGTTGTGTTCTTTGTTTGTTGATTTGGTAGCTTTGATTACTTATTTCAATGTTGCACTGTCAACAAACAAGTACAACCAAACTTCTGATTTCATTAATAACACTTAAACATGTCACTTCATAACAATAATTATATTACAAGCTTCATAACATTACAATCGATGGGTCCAATCTTCTTGATGTAACATCGAACTTCTTGTTACTACGAAAGTACAACTAGTCGTATGATAAGTTCGGCTACTCCCAATCGTCGAGAATTAAAGAAGAATGCACACCAATTGAATAAGCAGATCAACGACTCTTGACAATTTGGTTCAAATTTAGTTAAGCGTCGACCGATTGTTTCAAACAAATTACAAGCGAGAAGAAATTTGGAGTAAACAAAGTACTGCTTGTAATTTCAAAATACAACCAATTTCATGAAGTTACGTAGCACAATTCTGAGAGGAAGTACTCCTAAATTACAGAACAACTCCCCAGACCAAAACCGATTAAAATGTTTAGTTGTTCATGTCCCTCATTCCAAAATCCATGGCTTGTATATCCTCTCCCTTGTTGTGTGGCCCACTATCACATGACTCTAAATCTACAACTGCCCCTACCTCAAATGCTTCTACAACTGCGTCCTTACTCAAAGGATTGGGACTCCAAATATTTTACTCTACTTGTCGAGATACTTTGTCTTATGATGGCACGTGTCCCTCAACCATTTTGAACGTCTAATCGATAGAGATTAGCCCTTACTCTGTACTTGAACACTTCTGCAAGAACCCATTAAGTCCATGATGAAGCGTAGTAAGCGCTTCATCACTTGGAACAGTTGTTGCATTCTAGCCATTCTTATGATGCCATCTGTCCATTTCAATAATGACATACTCTCAGTTAAGTCAAAGCGGCACATGTCACCATCTGTTTCATCCACCTGTCCACAGGAATAATCCATAATTTGGTGCAACCAATGCCCAACTTGTATAATTTTAATGTAACTAGCCGGTGGCACACGCGATGCGTGTGCAATTCAGATAAGTAAGCATACATACAAATATTAAACAAATGAAGAGTGTTCTGAATGAAACCCAACGTCTTGGGTTCAAATCTTGCTTCCTATGACGAATATTTTTTGCTTTGAGGATAGAAAATTTGGCACATGGTACAAGGAGAACCCACCACACTTTTTGACACCATTTCAGTGTTTATATATATAATAGTACTAGCGGTTAGAACACTTAATCGTGAATAATTTAAATAAGTACAAATAATATAAAATATTTATTATATGTAGAATCAACAATGAAGTAAGAGTCTTCCTCATTTCACATAATTCCAAGGTTCAAGTCCCCTCCTATCATCTATCAAATATGTTTTTATTTTTAAAAAATAAAAGGTGGGCACATGGTAGCATAAGAAACCAAGGGTTGAGGACACATAATGGGTGTTCACTTTATATATAGTACAAATGGATACATAAAATTATTTTCACTTCAACAAACCCCCTTCTTCAGCCCAGCTAAATGTTTACATAATTAAAATCAGACAAGGAATGGGCCCAACAATAGCTGTAAAAGCTTCACGTCTTCAACGTCAACATACTTCAGACTACCCTTCTTTGCTTCATAAGCTCTGTAGCAGCTCTTACACAACTTATAACCCTAAATGGCTCCCAACAGCAATATTGTTTACTAAAGAAGATGAATCTATTGAAAAACTCCTTCCATTTCCAAACACCATTACGTAGCTATTTGTAGCCATTTTATATGGTGTTCCTATCAACAGGTAGAACATTTGGGTGGTGACACGTGGTACGGTGAAAATAAGATTTTACGCTCAATTAAGAGGACAAATGGCCTTCAAAGATGGAGCATCTGCAACGGATGGCTCCGATTATGTGGCAGTTATGAACTTAGGTCACGGACTTGATGGGTTCATTGCAATAAGACTCGTGTGCAGGGTCAAGGGTTTTCTCTATCGATATGAATGCCAAAGTATTTAGGGGTAGATGGCATCATGGTATAAGAACAACTCGATAGATGGAAGTGCAACTTTACTTGGGTTTGAGATCCTTCAAGTGTATGAGCAGTTCAAACACGAACCATTAGTAGTTCTGAGGATTGTGTCGGCGGGGCCCACGAAGAGGAGACTAAGAAGTTAACAATTGCGGGGACCAATACAGACATCAGCAACACAACAATATGTACGGTGTACACTTAGTAGTAGTTCTGTAATTTAGGAGTCGATTCTGTGAAAGTGTGTTTTGTAACTTTGTCAACTTTGGTAGTGTTACTATGAAATTGCCTTCCCATATAGAACAAACATAAATGGAAAGTAGTTGGACAAAATTGTCAAATGATGTGGGAAAATGTAAAGAAGTAATAAACCAGACTTTATAGCATAAAGCATTAACATTCATTAAAATTATTACAATAGCTTGGAGTTTGGTTAAAGTCTTTACAAGAGGTGGAACACAACCAAAATTCAGGTGTTGGGGAACTAGATGGCAAGAATACCCCAATCTGACTGGGGATCTATACCCATAGCTTGGGCTTCGTCAAGTTCTGCTTTGATGGGTTCGATGGATGAAGGACCACTTCCAATTTGTAAGAGCATGCTCCTTGCTTCTTTGCCAAGTTGGTCCTTTTGTTGTTCTAGAAAGAGCCTTCTTTGCTTGACAGCAACTAATTCTGCGTTTAGTTTTGATTGTTTATGTGCCAACACCTTGACTTAGTCAGAGATATTGGAGGAGTTCTACTGAGTGAGCTTTAGGGAGTTCAAGATGGTTTGGGAATTAGCTAGGAAATTTTTCTTCGCTTCGATTTCCATTGAGCACTTCTGAATCATTTCCACCATGGTTGGCCATCTATTCACAATTTTGCCCAGTTGTTTGACTTGACTGGGATTGAAAGGATTGGAAGAAAGGTGTTGGATGGCTATGAGGCAGGCCAAGGTTTCCTGAGGTTGGTTAAAGGTAATCTCTTCAAGAGGAGTGTTAATGAGTTTCAGAAAGTTGGTCAAAAGTTATTGGACTTCCTCTGTGAAATTATGCAGCCTTTTGGGGGATGGGTGAAATGTGTTGTAACCTCTGCTCCAAATCTGACAATTTCATCCCATATGTTTGCACTTGATGTGGTTGCCTGTCGATAGTTGAAAGTTAAGTAAGCGTTGGAAAGTACGAACTATACAAACACAGAATGTATAAGGAATAAAGATATTACCCGCACATCAGTACATGTTGGAATGGGTGTACGTTCACTTGTGGGTGCTATAGTTGGGGTTCCCTCAATTGTTGATGCCTCGGTTTGTTGAGGATTGATTGAAGTGAGAGGTTCATGTATGGAAGAGATAGTTAACTCTTGGGTCACTCGTACAATTGCCTTTGTGTTTGCAACTGTGTGGGTTAGCTCATTCAAAGGCTTGGGGTTGGTAAATGAAGTTCTTCCAACTACTGTCCCTACCCCTGTCAGAAAGAGTTAGTAAATTGATCATTTTATGAAGAATATGACAGGTTGCAGTGTGCTTACCATGAGTGATTTTAGTGTCCGATAGGGGAAGCTCACTTGTTTGGTCCTTAGGAGATGTATGAGGACTAGGGGGAGATGATTGACCATTTTTGCATGGAGCAATGTCAATTGTCTCTGCTTGCATAGTGAAAGCTAGAAACCTCTGAGTCGGCATTAATGGATGATGAAATCTTGCTAGACAAGTGATTGGTTCAGTTTCACCAAGCAATTATCTTTCACTGGCAAGGCTTCAAGTGTTGCCTCAATTGTCTTAAGGGGGTTCACAGTGAATAGGTGGAATGGATTGGTTTGGAGTTGGTTATTACGCTCACTTGCGGTGATATGAGGGAGATTCTGGTTTGTTTGGGAGATGGCATGGGGCTTTCTTTTTTCGTCGAACTAGTTAACGTAAAGCCTCATCATTTTCATCTACAAGAAAAGGATATGAGATTAGAGTTCGGATGTCATTGAATTTCTTGCATTGCAAGAATAAGTGAGATACCTTAGGAGTGTGCTCTGAAGGATGCTGAGTGGTTTGGGTAACTAGTTGGCTGAGTGGAATATCCCATTCACTGGAATCTGGAGATGGATTGAATTCTCTTTTCGTGGTTCACATCTCTTCAGATGGTGATTGGGCGATCATTGTCCTTGTTTGTTCCTCTTTGTGGAGAGCTATTATTGAGTCTCCCAAAAGCTTATGCACAGACCAAAGGGCTTTAGGATTTGCAGTATGGTCCATTGGTGCCTTGTCTTTGGTCCAATCTCTGACAAGAGTTTCAGTGGGAGCAAGCTTCGCTGCAACAACGCAAAGGAGTTAACAGAAAGCAGGACAGACATGTAAAAAAATGTGAAGTACAAGTGGGTTGGTAGCTACAATAAACTTACTTGAAGTCTTGATGCTTGAAGTGGGTGGTTCCGACCCTTGATTGTCAGCAGAACCGTCTCTTAAATAGTCTGAAGAGGTTTGGAGAAAATTGTTGTTGCCATAAGGGTCCACCAGTGTTCAAAACCCGACATGAGGTCAGGAACAGGCTTGAAGTAGTAGCGGCTAAAGCCTTGTAGAAGCTTTTCATTCTCCACTCCGATTAGTTTGGCTTTCGAAGAAGCTTTGATGTTGATCCTTGTCCATATTTGTTCTTCAATGGTGGAGTGGAAATAAGGGCAAGGTGTGGCTTGCGTAAGTCCAAATTATCTAGCCCATTAATTAGGGCAATAATTTTCAACACTACAGCTAGACAATTTGTTAGAGGAGATAGAACATCCCACTAGGATATGTCTGGATGTCAGAATATAGTTCCATGTTTGAGCTTAACAAATCTTTTCGTCATCTGTTAGGTCCGACGAATCAGTGAAGAGATGTTCTACACCAGAAGATGAGAATCGAGATGGTTGAAATGGCATGAACAGTAGGGGGTCTCTGTGAGATGGAAGGTTGAAGAGTGTAGTAATGCATTAAGAGAAGCTAAGTGTGGGCTTATCAACCAAGGTTAACAAACATTCCACATAAGAGTAATGTTTGGGGATCATAGTGTTTGGTTTGGTAGATTGTATTTCAGGAAAATACGCATACAACTATGCTTGGAAAAGCAAAATGGCCCTACAATTGCGGATATTTTCTTATCAACAAAGGAAAACATGCCTTTGTAAAGTGTGGCAAGCAAGTAAGGAGCAAGGGCCATGGCTTGGCCATCTTGAAGGCGTAAAACTAGAGGGAGGTATGCTTTAGTAATCTTATACCTAGGAACACAGAAAATGAATTGGCATAGCCATATGAGGTAAAAGGCAGCCCTTTCTTGGTCAATGACAGCACTACCTGATTTGCCTTTGTATTTTTTGGTAAATTCAGTGTAACTCATGTCAATCTGAGGGGTGAAGGGTACTTTAATGGGTTCTAGAAAGGCACTAATTTCTAGCCTTAGAATGGGAAGTCCAATGAGATAAGCAACATCAAGGACAGTTGGGGATATCATCCCAAATGTTAAAAGCATAGAATTACAGGATGTGGACCAAAAGCATGCAGCAACGGCTATCAACCATTTATTTGTATCGAATTAGAGGGTGGACAAACGGATTACCTGGGTGATGCCAAGATATTTCCACACATCAGAGTCATGACCTCCAATTCGTTTGACCCAGCTCTGCCAAGTGGAGTCTGGTTGCCTCTATGCTCGAAACGGAGTTTTGCTGCTCTCCCAACTCATCTAGTTCAATTTGGGTTAGTTGATAAGCAAGGTTTCACCATTGGCAAGTGGGTAGTATGGAGCCAATTTGTCGGGGAAGTGTTATATAAAGGTAGGGCCTAGTGTTGCTTTCAGCAGTCTTCTTCTTAACATCGAGAATATAGTCAAGTTTGAATGAGTTCGTAAGGTCTCGTCGTTTGGGAAATTGAAGTTGATCTGCATTGGTTTCATCTTCTTACGTGGACTGCAATTTCTTGATTGCCATGGGTTAGGGTTTTAAGATGGGAAATTTTGAGAGGGCGACATAGTTGAAAGTTTTGTGAAGTCTTTTCGATGTAACCAAATATAAAGGTTTGAGAGATGAGACCCGGTAAAGTAGGGCAGTTGAAACCAAGTTCCGTCTTTTATAGTTTCCGTTGGGCCCGATCGTTGGGTGTGTTGAAATTGGAAAATATTTACTTAAGTGAGCCCAAAAATTTGGTTTGTCATCCTATATATGATTACGATTAAAAAATGGGGGACTTACATGTACATCCTAATAAGTGCATTTATTGTCTAATAGATCTTATGATAATTAATGACATTTTTCATTAAACACTACTAAAAAACGTCACTAGTTGTTAATTTTCACGACAATACGAAAATTTTGTTACAAAAAATGTAACTAATTATAAGTTTCAACGACAATTTAAAAAAATCATCACAAAAAAGTATCACTAATTCACAACTTTTGGTGACAATTTTAAAAATTCGTCACAGAAAAACGTCACTAATTGTAAGTTTTGGTGACAATTTATAAAACCATGAAAAAAATAAGTCACTAATTGATAATTTTTAGCGACATATGTAAAAAATCGTCATAAAAAAATATTTTTTGCGACGCTTTTACCAGGACTTATTTTCAATAGGACTTGATGGAAATTAAGTCCAAATATTAGGACCTATTGGCAGTTTACCCTTAAAAATTTCTGTTTTTGCTTTGCTTAGCTCGGTGGATTGTTTCAAATGATATAAATAAGTGCATTTTTTTATTTATTACAAAAATCTTTGCCAAAAAATAGAGACATAATGTCACCCAAAAAGAGATAAAAAGATAAAAACTCTACTTATGTAGTGTACCCCAAACCAAACGCAAAATGCCACATCATCATGCTTTGTCCATTTATGTATAAAGTTGAACCAAAAGTCAATTTAAATTTTAGGCCAACTTACCTACACCTCCGTTAATGTTTAGCTAAATTACTGATTTCCCACTGAGGTTTCAGAAATTAGATCCGATTGTCCAAAGTATGTTAGCATAACAATTTAATCCGTCTTGGTAAGTACCGTTAAAATGGTTAGCTGACATAACCAAAATATAAATTGATGGATGATATTGCCCTTCCTGAAATCCCTTTGATAAATGAACAAATTTTACAAAAGAATTACGTTAGATGGACAAAAAAACTTAAGTTTTTCGAACCATGTTTGATTTGTTGTTTAAAAAACAATTTAAAAATTTTAAAAATAAACAAAAACTAATATAATAAAAAAATATGAAAAGATATATTTAATTTGTACAAATAATTTGTAAAGCACTCAAAAGATAAAATTATATAAAATTAATAATTAGTTGTATTTTTTATTTGTTAACCAAATGAATTTTGAATTCAATTACAAAAAAGTAAAAATAATTTTAAAAAATGAAACCAAACATATTAGAAGAATTTTTTTACAAGTCATTTCTTGTGTTTTCAACTTATTTAATTATTTGTTAATTTTATGAGATTTTCACTAGCTGACAGTACAACATATAAGAGTTTTAGAGACCAATTATTTTGATCTTTAAAACTGGAAATATTGTTGCAACAGACATTTAGAGACTAATTTCTATAATCTTGAGGGCACTTTCGCTAAAGGTTGCTACGAGAAGTCAAAAATAAAGCTTTCGGCGACAAAATTGCAAAAATGGCAATAATAAATAGACTTTGACCGAGACAAAATATATTGATCTCTAAATCATTTATTTCTTTAGACAAAAAATAAATTACAAAAATTATAATAATTAATCAGTAATGTTCAATTTTCGTTGTTAAAAATATAACAACGACACTATTCGCAACAAAAATATATTTAGTCCCCTAAAAATAATTGTTCCTACATTTTGGTCTCTACAACCTTAAGTTTTTTGTAGTGTCATAAGTGTTTTCCCATTTCAATTTTGCATTTCATAACTTATTTGAAAATGATAACTTAGGTAAACATTAGGGGGAATCTGTAAATTAGCCAAACCTTAGTGGTGAATCTATAATTTATGATATCCGTTAACGGCATTAATTGCGATAGAGCTTCGATGTAATTTTTAAAACCTCCTTTTGTGGATTTCATTTTTGGGTACATGAAGTACTACTACTAGCACCTCCTCCTTATTGTTCCTTAGGTAACAGGAAATGTCAGATCACCCGTAAACTCAGACAGCTCTTTGTAAAAGCTGGCTACTGTTTTAAACTTGCTCCCTACTCATAATGATACTGTCTTAGTTCTTACGTCTTTGTTTCGTCTGAAGTTGGCAGAAATTGTAATTCCCTATTTCCACTTATGTGTTTCATATTCCAATGAAATTGTTGTCATTGTGAATTGATACAAATTATTTATGTAGCAGTAAAATTGTTACTTATTTTAATTTATTTATTTTAATTGATTTTTCTAAATTAGTGCTTCCAAGCATTATTCAAATCGTCCCTTCAGGCACGGGCATAGCCTTACAATACTACATAAATATTTCAAGACTACAGATGAATCAAAAATCAATACTCTTTGTAGGTAATTTATATATCAGCCATTACCACATATGTGTGTACAAATGGTTCACTTCATCTATCTTATCGACGATTGTAATTTGTTCCGAAGCAGTCGTAGTACTTCCAACGTATGTGATGTTGTAATGGTGATTTGCAACCACACACACAATGAAAAATGCAACATCTTACAAGGAAAGTTGCAAAAAAAAAAAAAAAACAAATCTACATATCTGATGCATCATCGGCGTCTTCTCAAGAGTTGTCCGTCTTTATCGATCCTGTCCTCATCTATTGTCTTATCGGACTTCACCGTCCTCCGCCAATTTCTCATCGATGAGCCAATCAACGTTATGCTTCATAGCACCGACTTGCCTCTCCGGTTGACAACCGTGTCTCCACTTGATTTAGGATTTCGTAGATAAATTCCAAGCTGCAATCTGAGAACAACATGAGCTTCAACAATAGATTCAATCTTCTTTGAATCACACATTTTGTGGGAATATGTGTATGGTTTATTTTACTTATTAGTTTTTTGGAAATGTCTGATTCATAATATTACACAAAACTACTATGTAAGTATTTATAAGATATGCTACATGACTTGTATCTTTTGACAAGACCTCATGCATTGTAACTTACATTGTATTAATTTTTCAAAACTGGCCCAAATTCATCTTGCACACATTCGTTCCTTCTTTCATACATCAAGTCATACGTTCAGTATCCCTCATCGTCCATTATTTTTCATTTCCAACACACATGCATTGTATCTTACATCATTACTTTCCCACTGTCATTGATTTTCACACCCATAGTTTATCATACATTCATTTTATTCATTCATCATTTGTATTTGTGCCCCCGAAAAGAAAGGGCATGTATCAACATTCAAGTCGAACATGTCACCGAATTTGTGGAAGTTGCCTTTAATTGGTTACATTGTTTCCTTAAAGTGGTTAGTTTTTTCGATGCCAAACTTCAACCTACTAATAGTTTGTTATACAGTATCTGGTATGACGCAGAAAAATTGCATCTCCGTCAATTAAAACCAAAAACAGTGCTTCTATGAAACTTATAACAGCACATCGTGGAAAGACTAGACAACTTTTGTTCTACCCCAACCCAATTACATGTCTATTCATCCATAACACTTACCAACATTCCTCTTATCAGATACATATGCCTTTCCAACTACACCCAACATATTAAATGAAATATTCAAATTAATTCATTTGCTTTTATTCAATTTGGATAGGTGTTTCCACCAAACACCAATAAATTTGTTCACGTGTTTAAACCACAACTGAAGCAGTACGTGTTTCCACCTACCACCAACATATTAATGAGTAGGGGTTTAAGGAAATTTAAACTTTACAACCAACCACTATTCAAGTTTGCAACCAGTATTGTTTCCTTTGCATTTGGGTTTGTTTCTGCGTCCATATATTCTTTGTGAACTTGCGAAAACAATGTTGGACTCAATCAAGAACCGTCACACATATGGATGCACACCACAATAAATGCGGTCGTGGAAAATCAGTTGCAATGGGTGAGAGCTCTCAACCGAAGTCACCAGAATTGGATTATGCAAGTAGGTATATCGATTCCTTCGGTGATCAACGTTTCTTTGAAACAGGGTTCCCACTATCGAGTTTTGAACCTCTACGGGATTACAATTGCACCCCAATACAAGATGCTAGCTTGGGAAAATATTTTGGAATTCTAGTTTTACTGTTTGCCAAATGAGTTCAATGTGAACACCACTGTCGATGTGTTTTTCTCAAGGTTACTAAAGCTCGATCGGTTAAAATGCAGTGGCAATACCCTTATGTCAACGAGTCCCAAGTTAGGCAGCATTTGCAAACTGAGATTGATCAAATGACTCGTTGACTCATTAGGCACTGACGCATAGAGGATGCAAAGACAGAGTCAAAGATACATGGATCGAACCCGGCATCTACTATCAAGGCTATAATGGAGGATCCTACATTGGTGTCGGACCCTGACCTTTCGGATTACTCAGACTTGGAGGTTGTTGATTTGAGCAAGGATTAGGAGAGCTAGAGATGTGTATGACATAGTAAGCGTAGTGTTGTAAGATGTCGTCTTAGCACATAAGATGCCGTCTTAGTACGTAACGACTTAGAAAGTAACAAACCGTCAAACTGTGCTCACCATTTCAACTGTGCATGCGTTAATGTTTTCATAATTTATACTTTCTTGAAGGTATTTTTTTGTCAATGTCATTGACGAAATCGAACAAGGTATTTTGTTGGTACGATGACAAGATAATTGTTTTTTTCAATGTCATTGACTGAAATCAGAAGCTATCATTAATCTATGTTTTTCCATGAGCTTATGTTTTGTGATTCGTTGAATATGGACAATAAGGTTTACTTGTCAGATGCATTGAATGAAATCACAAGCTGTAATTACAATAAAAAGTGGGCATGACCGGCCAATGGACTCATACACTCTAATATCAATATGGGCAAAAATGTTTTGTTTTTTCAAACACAATGGTTGTATGAAAGCATACACCGTGGGGTCAACCTATGCATTAGCATTTTGAACAACATCATCGTGTGTCATTTAAGTTCAATATTTACCCGTGATTTTCTTCATCCACTTTATTGAATGAAATCACAAGCTACTATTAATGAAACAAAGTACCATGGGCAAATAGTAAGACACAGATGATATAACTACATAGCTTATATTGGACCGACAAGCGGTAAAACTATTTTCCATATGAACAAAATTATGTGAACACAAATCCATAGGCAAAATTAAGTGTTTCAATGACAATACTCCACCATGCCTATTAGGTAGTGGTTGTGTGCTTCCTTGTGTGGTGGACTATCACGATGTTCTATGAATGGAAGTCAACATAACTCATGTATACTGTGATATGCTTTGATGGAAAGTCAATGGGGTAGGGATTCGACAACAATATGAATGATTGCAATTGTAATGTGTGCGGGGGGCAACTGTAACTTGTGGGCTATGAAGCACGGATACTTTAAAAAAAAAGACGTATCCGTATCAGATACTTATTGGATACCGATACTCCTTGGATACTCATAGATACGTATCGGATACTTCTTAAAAGTATGAGATACTTGTTAATTAATTGTTATTAATATTGGAATATTGAATACTTAATTTTGAAGTATCAGATACTCGAAGTCACATATTACTTCTAATACTTTGTTTAGTTATTTGATGAGAGGAATATAGTGAGAGTTAAAGTAATAGAATTTGTCAAATTGATGTATCCTTATTGGCTCTCTCACTTCTCTCTCGCTCTCTCAATCTCTCATGTTTCTTCTCTCTACTCTTGTTCTTTTTATGGTATTGGCATGTAAGGATGATGTTTAATTTGCATTTGCATTTGATTTTGCTTTTAGTTTTGGATGTTTTTGTGAATGGTTGAAGCTTTTAGCTTAATAGGAATCCTTCTATTTATTTATTAATTTGCTTTACGTTTTATTTTCATGCATATTACATTATTAAAATTATAAAAAAAAAAATTTGTTTTAAAACATATCACTTGTGCCGTATCCTACTTTGTTGAAGTGCAGCGTTAAAACACGCAATAGTTTGCGGATTTCCACTTCTTACAACCAACACATGGTTGTCACAAACAAGTTGGCCACTCAATTTCGATATATATTGGTGGCCAAGCACTTGTATATATGAAGGAATTGGTGAAGTGCAAGTATATTAATGTGTATGCAACAATTGGATAATCACATACAAACATAGGAATTAGTAAGCTGCAAGTATTTTAAAGTGTATGCAACAAAATTATACCTAACTATAGGAACATTGTGTTATGCGTGACAAGCGGCGAATATGTGCATAGTCCATTTAAGCATTCTTTACCAGCGATCTTTGTGTCATTAAATTGATGACATAAGTATGACTCGTCAAGGACCACCATATTGAATGAAAATGACTCTGAGACATATTGAATGCAAATAATTTAGTTAGGCACAATTGCCCAACCAATGGTCTAAATGAGCATGGTAGGGTGTAGGTGCAATGTGTTATGCTCGAACATTAAACGGACTACAGCCATATTGTCCCACCACGCATCCACATGCTGTGCAAACTGCATATGGAAAATGTACCATAACAAACTTGGAATGACCTACTCATTCATTTATATTGACAATTGTTTAATGCATATTTGGTGAGTTACCTCGCTCAAGTTGATAGGATCATCTAGAATCCCTTTACATTATTTGATCCAATCATGCCTAATATGTTCATCAAAACAAAACAAAATCAACTAAGTTGTACCCATCATGTTTGGAACAAAAAACGTAAAACACCAAGTACTTACAAGAAGATATTGATTGGTCCCCTTGGTTAATGAGGGGCATCAGCCATATGAGTTGTTGCCATCGCGTATAGGAAACAAAAATACCTCACACATGCTTTCAACATAAGTTCAAAAATGAAGTTGTCAGCATTTTATTTGATTACACGATATGAAACTTGCCCTACATCATACTTACATGATGGCATGTCAACAATTATAAGCATGATAGTTCAAGCTGGAGTTGCTTTCACAACTATTTAAACTATGAATTACAACAATTATATGTAATGCTCTCTGTTTTGTATAAAAAAAATATGGTCTTGAAGATTTCTAAAATGTAAAAGCTGACAATTTAATTAGTTTCCCTTACCCTCATTGTGCTTTAATCTTACCATTGACATGATCTTGGAAAAACATAACGATGAGATCGAGGAAAGAACTAGTCCACAAAGTTGGACCTTTTGATTGCACTTATCACGAAGCGATTGCATCGACATGGTGCATAAATATATTTTCCCTAAAATGATGTGTACCACCTATGCATATGTTTGTAAGTGTAATGGTAACCAAATTCTCTATATCCCTCTCTCCCCTACAGCACATGTCTGAATTTGTCTTGAAATGAGAAAAACTTAAAATATTTTGGTGAGCCCCCATTCTTGTAACTTATGAAATATAAGAAAAGCGACATGATACAAATTAATGGATATTTAGTGGGATGTAAATTGGGTACCGCATTATATTTTGGAAGGGTTCAGTGGTTTTCATTTTCGTTTACCCATTTCATCGAACAGCGATGGGCATAGAAAAGGGACTCTGACATAAGGGCCATGTGCTTGAATGTTAACAATGGTAAAGGTCAAAAGGCAGACAGTTTGATAGTGAGGGCGGATTACCTTCAAATACAAAGAGTGGCTTTTAATTTGGGCTTGACGTCACCTTGGAGCCCGCAATAAAGTCGGAGAGGCAGCAGATAATGGCATGGGGTTAGAGAACTGAAAGGAGATTAATGAATGGAAAAGCGAGAAAGTAGAGGAAAGAATGCGACGCTTAATGACCCTAGAAATCTGTGAGTTGTGTAAATACTAAACATATGGTGGAAGGGACGAATAAGTGAAAAGCGAGGTTGTTTAGTTTATTAGAGCATCCCACCGGTTTACCTAAATTTTACCTAAAATATTATTAAAAAATTCATTCCCTATTTTAGGAATCACTTATTCATTTACTTCCCCCAACAGACTCCATATTTTTTCTCTATTCTATTAACAAACTCCTTATTTTGTCCTTATTTTATTAAAATATAATTTTAAATTTTAAATTTAAAAAAAATAAAAATCATAAATGTGTACTACAGTCCCTAAACAAAGCAAAGCAATATATATATATATATATAAAGGGAATATGGTGACTCTCTACAAATAGAGAATGTAAAAATCTAATTTAGGAGATTATTTAGGGGAGTTAATACTGGTGTATAAGAGCCATTTACCTAAAATAGGTGAGAGGAGGTTTAAGGGTTTTATGGGGATGCTCTTACAAGGTGCAATGCCCGTATTGCGATAATAACGTGTAACACTGTCCAACACGTCATTATATGTCTTTGGTTTTTTTTTTTAAAATTGAATTTTGTCACGCCCTCAAAATTAACTCATAACATATACAATAATAAGGTGCATTCTTAAGGAAATAAACCACAATTTATTCATCCCAGT
The DNA here is from genome assembly GCA_025200525.1 of Camellia lanceoleosa. Lineage (NCBI taxonomy): Eukaryota > Viridiplantae > Streptophyta > Magnoliopsida > Ericales > Theaceae > Camellia > Camellia lanceoleosa. The sequence continues at coordinate 772,363 of JANUSC010000093.1, forward strand.
ATTACTAAATAAAGACATTACATGTAACATCAAAATAAATGCCCTACGGGCTTACAACTTATATGGCCAACGTGGACACAAAATTATGAGTTCTAACAAATACAAATAAAGCCTAGGCTTGAATGTTTACATGTAATTCAAATAAAACAAATCCTAAAGACAAAACTTCAAAGTCAATTTCAGCCAAGCTAAAGTCCTTGGAGGTAAGCGAATCACTGGACTTGAAAATGATGTTTCCTACATATAGGGTGAGCCACATTGACCCAAGAGACATACTAAACCAAATATGAGCATTGAATAAGCAATATCATTCAATAGATGGATAATACAAATTATAGGTTTCACTTTCCGTTAGTTATTCAACTTTTCCTTTTTTTTTTACCAATATGGCTCGAACTGGCCAAACTATATGATGAATTTGTATATCACAATACATTGCACTTCCAATCTCAACATAATAAATGAGACTCAGGGCTCATATCAAAACACTTCATACTTCGATTTGATACATTTTAGTCTTTGTATCAATAAAAGCATCAATATAAATAAGCACACATAAAAGTGATGCTAATGGAGTCCATCCTATCTCCTCCCAAACAAAATCCGGTTTAGAGGTCCATCCCTATCTTTCCCTAAACAGTGAAATTACATCCCCTATCTCCTCCACAATACAATGTATGTAAGCACATAACATATACAACACACAATCAATACACATAATATCACATGACTAATTCAGGATTAAATTAATGACTTAACTAATGTGATTAGTTTTGATTTATCCCTAATCCCCGCGTGCCAATGTCTACAACAATCATGACTATCACTAGCCGTGATAGTCCAAAAATAGTTATTTCTGGGCTGAAATAAATAAATCAACAATTCGATA